>JAADWT010000342.1:0-23174 GCA_023336285.1 Pythium grandisporangium
CCCCCCCCCCCCCCCCACACACACATACACACGTGTGGACGGCGCGAGACGCACAGCTTCTGTGTGAGTCTCACGCAAAACAAATGTTGTTTTGCGTGTTTTTTGTAACGTTAGGGGTGTCTTTTTTTTTAAACGTAAAGCATCACTAAAATGCAGCCAAAATGGGCGTGTTGGACAGCCCAAACTGTCAAGCAAATCCGTATCCGATACGAACAATATCCACGATATTCGGGTTCATAACTGACCACCTCCCGATTGCCAATGACAGGGTAGCCCGTCAAAATTGACCATGACAATGGCCATGGGGATGATGGCACGCGTGCGTAATGCCGCGCGGCGCAGGGCAACCCACGCGTATCCGAGCGCACCAGCGCTTGCTACAGCTACTCCCTTCACCTCCCTCATCTCGCCACCATCCGTATCACTGCAGTCTTCCCTCCGACGTGGCTTTGTATCGATATCATCGCCCCAGAACCGACGCCCGGAACATGACGATGATGATGACGATGACCACAACAATAGCAGCAATGGTGGTGGCGGGCTCAGTGCCTGGCGCGAGCACGTACAAACGCTTGGTGCAGAGTACATGGCGCAGCGCGCGATTGGTATCGCGTCACGCCTGTTCTACGGCGCCGGCGACTTTTTGCTCTACAACCATCACCATCAGGTCTTTGCTCGCCAGACCGCCAACGATGCGCGCTACACCATGTTCGCTTTGACGCGTGCGCTGCCACGTGCTGTGCAGCTGGACCTCGCGGCCTTCCAGCAGGGCGCCACGCAGGCCGTTCATGCCGTCTACGATGAACTGTACCGCCACGATGCCTTTGAAAGCGTGGCCAGTGATGCGCTACGGACCATGGTGAGCGACTCGTGCCTACCCACGCTGCAGCGCAAGCCGCGAGCGCTGCGTCGCCGATTGGCGCTGCATTCCGAGCCGCGCCACACACGTACCGTGCTGGAGCAATTGGATATCGACCACCTGGGCCTCTTGGCCGTGCAGTACACTTCCATGCCCATCGCTCCGAGTGCAAACGACGACAACGACGAGAACAAGAACACGTACAAGGAGGAGGGCAAAGAGGAGCGGGTGGAGGAGCTCGAGGCGCTGTGCATCGATGTGCACTGCCGTGTGACCGAGCACGTGCGCGTGGGGCCCGTGGTCTCACCACTGGCCACGGCCACTGCGATTGAATCCTTCGAAACCTTCCACTCGGCCTTCACGTGGCGCTTTGAGTCGTCTGTGAATGATCCGGCACGATTGGACTGGACGATCACGCAAGTCAGTGGCTTTGACGAGTCCTCGGCCATCATGCGCCGTGCCTACGATGGCTACGACCCGTAGCATCAATCACCCTCCCATTCCCACCAACGAAACTAGAGTAAGCTAATCGCTCGCCGTACCCTCGTGGGGGCAAATGAGTACGATACCCCCACGGGCTGTAACATGTATTACGACTGGCTTCTACGCCTCGGTCGCGACTTGTGGTTCCTCTTGCTCGTCCTGCTTCATGGGCACACGGGAGAGCTCGTTCCAGCGCAGGGTATTGCCCTCGACGTTGGCCACGATGCCCCAATCCAGCGCCTGTGGCGTGGTCACGTTCGAGGCCAAGACGGCAAAGTAGACCGTCGACTGGTCAATGACCTGCACCACCTGCGACTCATACAGCTCACGCCGCAACCGCTCCCGCACCGTGACCTTGACCGAGACAAAGAGTCGCTCCAACGAGGCCTGCTCCGTGATCTCGTTCACCACACGGCGTGTACCCTGCAGCTCCTGAGCAAACTCCTCTGGACTTACCTGTCCATACACGGCCTCTTGCAATTGAATGCGCTCAATCTCCACGTGCTCACACTCGACCAGCATGCGCTCCTGCAGCTGCATCTCGCGTGCGGCATCCACGTGGAACGTGAACCCTCTCGGCGTGCACCACGTGCGGATATCGTCGACGACGGAGGCTCTCGTCAATACGCTGGTGTTGGCGTTGGTGTTGGCGTTCGTAGGCTCGTTAGCGTTGGCGTTGGCGCCGTCGGCGTCTCGTGGCTTCTGTTGCAGGGCAAACTCGGCAAATGCGCGGGTCTTGGTGCTGCGCAAGAGCTTTTCAATCGCGAGCGAGGCGCCAGCGAGAAACTCATCGGCGTCAAAGGCGAGCTGCTCGGGTGTGTGCAGCAGCATGAACAGGCGGTGGCGGTCCCAGACCGAGAGCGAGGATGGGATCAGCTCCTGCGCGTGCCAGCGCTCCAGCGTCGAGTACTGCGAAGCGCACCGCCAGAGCGTGGACGCCAGCAGCGGTAGCCCATTCTGCAGTGGCGCCACGCCATCTGGATCGCCACGATTACCGTCGCTTCCACTGCTGCTGTTGCTGAGCATGCGAGTACTGGATCGTTGGAAGAATGGCGCCAGCGGATTCTACAGCGGCGGGATAACACATCGAGGGACGAGATCCGGTTGGCCACGTGGATATGGCCAGCGGAATCAGAATCAGCGACGCATACAGCGCTGCATGAGGGGACAGCGGGAGGGGACGGGACTCATAACTTACGGTCGTGTCACGCACCGTGGCGCGCCGCAGTCGTAGCGCCCGCAGCGCCATGGTGCTGGATGCCGTGAGGTCCGAAACTTGTCTGTGCGAAGTGCGACGATCACGATTCGCCTGGAACTTGATCACGTTCCCGGCTGGAAGCGATAATTATTCCAAATTGATTGTTGATTGGTAGATATTCAACCAATCCGACTCTATTGCCTCGCAGTCGAATCGGATTGGTTGAAATATAACACAGAGGAGCTGCGACGCTCCTGCAGTCAACGACAACAGGGAGGATGAGAACAGAACAGTCCCTGCAAACAAGTAGTCTCTGCCATTTGATATGACAGCTACATGTCATGTCGCTTGAATACCAGAGAAAACAATACCCACTGAAATAGGTGCCTCTTGTGAGGCTCCAACCATTTGTCGTCCGAAGTAATCCTAACAAACCATTCGTCCACTATATCCCTTAGTAGAGTACATGCCCAGCCTGGTGAGTCGTTCAACATCCTCTCAGATCCCATATATCAGCAGCCGAGCCAGTCGAGCGGATGCGGTGTTTTGTTCACAAGAGGCGATTCCACAGACAACCCGACGATCATCTCCTAGGCAACGCGCGCAACCCACGATGCCAAGTCATACACCCAGCACCTTCAGCCAATAATCAATAGCACGAGCAAAGCCACAAACCACAGCACACGACCACCAGCCTCTTCCACCACCACACCGCTCGTCTTCTCTGCGTGATGCTGCCCACGGCGCAGGTGTCGCGAGGCGCTCGTCGTCGCCTGGCTCCGCGTTGCTTCTTCTCGTCGTCCTCATCTTCGTCGTCGGCGTCGCCGTCATCAAATGGGACGGACGCGACCAATTTGACCGAGCCCACCACCACAGCGACGACCTCGCTGGTCCATGGCTGGGAGGCCCGCGCCGCTACGCTGGGGCGCGCGCTCTTCCGTGTGCCCCGCCTGTTGGCGCAGCGCGAGCACGAGCAGCTGTCTCCCTCCATGTCGCTCGTGCACCACGCGTTCCTGCACTACGCGCTGTGTGCGCCACAGCACATGGACCTGGACATGAGCGAGTTCTTGCGTGGCGCCGAGGCCGCCACGCATGGCGCGTTACTGGACGCGTATTCACGTCCGTTTGCGCGGCTCGTGGCCAGTGCATGGGGCGAGGCCGATCAGCGCGACGATGATTGCGAATGCCATGCATTGGCGCAGCGCATGCGCGCGTACTGCTCCCCGCATGGTCTGCAGGTGCTGCACCACGCGGCCATGCGGCGGCTGCAACAGCAGAGCCTCGTGGAGATTCAGGAACTGGTGATTGACCACGTGAGCGTGGTGCAGGGCGGGTACGCGCGGCTGCGTGAGCACGAGTTTGCGCACGAGCTGCAGCACGGCGTCTACACCACCAAGCAGCAGCTTCGACTGGCGCGCGCCAACGCCAACGCCAACGCCAACGCCAACGCCAACGCTTTCGTCCACGCAAACACCAACACCAACCACGCCCATCAGCTGCCGGAGGATGCATCCGTCAGCATGGATACTAACGAAGTAGACGTCGATGTGTCCGACCACGACGACGACCACGACGGCCACGAGGAGGCGGGGACCCGGATGATGGAGCGCCTGCAGCTGCTGGTGCAGGTGCATACCCGTGAGCGTGTGCGCCAGTCGTCGCTGGATGGCCGCGAGGTCGTGGACTGCGAGCAGGAGAACGTGTACCTGTCCCGGTTCGTGTCGCCCGTGACCAGTGAGTCGGCCCTGGACTGGCGTCTGGCCTCATTGGCGCTGCGCACGCGCGGCAAGAGCCATGAGCTGGCGCGCACGCGGCGTGGCGCCAAGCTGCCGCTGCCCGTGTATCGGTGAGTGCTGCAGAGAGAGTAGCCGATGACCAGCAACAGCAGCACCACCCACTCAAGTAAAGTAAGTAGTACGTACCTCATGCTCGCTAATTCTAATTCCTACTGCCGTTCATTCAGCCGCCATCATAATCAATAATAATACCACAGGCGCACATGATTTGCTTGTCCTCCTGTCCTCCAAAACGAATATGCAAGCGAGTACTGCGTAGTACGTACGATCCGTTGTATACCAAGGGGAGGGGGGTCTTGTTTCTATTATGCCAAACGTTGTGAGCGCCTTAAGCAGAGGAGGTGGGTCGTACGATAGATAGTACTAGGAACCAGTATCATTCCCGTGCTCAGGAGACTGGCGCCCTGGGTGGTGCTGACGTTTCGATCGGGTCTAGAGCCACCGTGCTTTCAAAGCGTGAGGCCTCCGTGACCACCCAGTCCATGAGCTCGAGGCGGGACACATCCGAGTCAAATGTCCAGGTAAACGTCGAGTCGATGGCCACGCGTCGTTCTTCTTCTTCTTCTTCTTCTTCTACTTCGTTCGTCTTCCCTTGCCGCTGCTGCACCACCACGTGCTCAGTCACTTGGTATTGCACTGTAATCTGCATGGCCTCGTGCATCCCAAACTTGCTTGCCGATGCGAGAAGCGGTGGAGACGTCATCCCTTCCGTCTCGTCCTCGGTTGGTCGCGCATCAGCCGTGGCCGTAGCCGTGGTCGTGGTCGTGGCCTGTGATGACTTGGCTGACTGATCTCTCGACATCTCGTCCTGATGAGGACCAGGGTCTTCCATCACAGCATTAGCGTACGTGTACTTGACCTCGGCAAGTCCGACCTGGTGCACCTCGACGTTTGCCAACGCAATGCCTGTCTCCGAGGGCAACGCTAATAGTTGGCGCACCTGTTGGCGGCGGTCCTTCCATTGCGAGACACAATCCGGTGTGGCCACAGAGGCCATCAGCGTCGCACACGCGCCACCGTCACTGTCGTCGACTGCGTACATGGCCCCCATGACGACCTGCGCAGCCTCGGTGGCGCCCTGCAAAAACTCATACACGTTCAGGGGGGCATCGGACGGTACCTGGCACAGTACATACATGAACACACGCTCACGCTCGCTCGTCAGCGGCGCAAAGCAGTGGTGAATGAGCGCATGCGGATCACTGATGGCGTGCAGCTCCGGGTATGCGCGGATCGTGCGCCCCAGGATATGCAGAATCTTGGCGCGTCGCATCCAATATGGGGACAGCGCAAGGCTCTCGCTGGCAAACGATCGCACGGCGTCTCGTCGCCACTGCGGCTGCAGCTGCAGATGCGGCGGCATGTGGTTCAATGGCGATGGCGTCGTTATCGTCGCCAGCGCGCGTGGGGTCGTGGGCCCATGGCGACGCAGCACGCGCAGCATTGCTCGTGCTTCTTTCTGGCTGTCTGCTTGATTCGTTTGTGGGGCCCCCACTGTTTGCTTGGCACCAGCTTTTGACACCACAAATGCTTCGAACGAATACGGCACAGTAGGACTAGTACGATACAATAGCGGATAAATCCCGTTAGTTACCGGGTTTCTCCATTCCGCAGCACAACTTTGGTCTCTCTGTTCCCCGTTCTTTTACGAAATGTAATATTCCACCAACGGAGGGCGCGGCTAGAGGCTCAATCAATCGGCGATCTCAATCACGTCGCGCTTAATGACCACGGCGGGTGCCACGGGTACCGCAGTGGTGCCCGGAAGCGAACCAGTAGACGACGAAGGAGGAGCGGCTGGCGTTGGTGCAGACGCTGATGCCGCTGTGGCAGCGGCAGCGGCAGCGGCAGCGGCAGCGGCAGCGGCGGCCTCGGCTTCGCGCACGAGCTTCTTGTCGAGTTTTTCCTGCATCGCCTCGGACAAGAGCAGCTTGATTTTCTTGCCCTGCTTGATCTTGGTCCCGCCCGTGTCGGGGTCATAATGACCCACAATGGAGCGCTTGCGCTTGCCCACGGCCGCCATGGGTGGCTCCCTGGGCTCTCTCGGGGCCACCGTGGGTTTGGGTGCCTTCCGCTTCTTGGCAGGTTTCAACCCGGGCACACGGAAATGGAGTTGGCTTTGCGTGCAACGCCGACAGCGCCGCGCAATATCCGGTTTGTTCAGCTGGCTCGCGCTAAAGCGAATCTCTACGAGCATCTGCTTGCAACACTGACATATTTTGGCGGTTTTGGAGGGACGCAGTGGTGCCTTGAAGAGCAACATCCGGCAGCGCTTGCATTTCGCTGGCTTGGCCGTGGGTGCCACGGGCGCTGGGGAGTCCGTCGGCGTTGTCGGCACCGTTGATTTTGCCTGCACTGTTGGTTTCGTCTTTGCTGTTGCCGCCGTTGTTGTTGTCGTTGTTGTTGCTTTTGGTTTTGGTGTTGCTTTTGCCTTTGGTTTTGGTTTTGCTTGTGGGGTGGCTGGTAGTGAAGAGCTTGATGGTGTTGATGACGATGAAGAAAGTGCTGATGCTGATGCCGATGCCGATGTCGGCATGGATGGGTAGCCCAAGAGATGGAGGACGTTATGGGACGAGATGCCGTCCGAGCGATGCGATGCCGTGGCCTCGCGGCTCTGGTGAACAAGCATCAGCGACGGGAGGTCGGCCGAAAAATTGGAGCTCGTGCGCAGCGTCCTCGGCGGACGCGCCGCAGTTGCAGTTGCACTAGCACTAGCACTAGCATTCGACGAGGCCATGCCTTCGTCCTGGCTGGGCTCGCGCTTGATCCTCGATGCTGGTGCGCGCGCCGGCTTGGGGGGCCGTGGCTGTGACGAAGGTGGTTTCGAATTGGACCGCGGCTCGGCGGGCATACGCGCCGATGGCTGTGCGTGTGGTAACACGGACACGCGTGGTGTGTCTTGGTGATGGCCCTCTCCCGTTCCAGTCGGAGGTGGAGGACCCGCGCTGGCAGTGAATGGCTCCGATTTAATCACACGTTCTACGGATGCCGGTGGGGGCAACGAGGCGCCAGCCTGCGTGTGCCACGCTGTCGCGCGCAAGACCTGGTCGCTGGATGAAGACGGCGAAGGTGGTGGCAGCGCATCCTCCCGTTCGGACTCGTAGTGCTCGCTCTCCGTTGTGGAGCCGTCATCGTACGCGGCCGTCATTGCGTCTTCCATTTCCAATCAATCTCACAATCCCCGCCACACACAAAAAACCAAATAAAATCTCTATGCCAAAAAACCGGGAAAAAAAAAAACCGAGGCAAAAAAAAAAAAAATGATGAGACGCGTACTCTTCTTGAAGTATTAGAGACACCTGCCATTACAAATACCAAGTGCACACACGTCGCAGGTGATGACCACTCACGGTTTCCATGCGAAATGTGATGGAGGGTCTCTGCCGGTAGATAATGCAAGCGAGCGTGGGTGGTAGCTGTTGCAACAACAGTGACGACCCATTTTTCATCACTTGTCGTCGCCGCCGTTGCTGCTGTTCCGGGTGCCGCTGACTTAAAAGAAGCTTGCTTATTGAGCTGCAGTAGAGCATGTAATACTCTGTCAAGGTGTTGTCTTGATTGGTTTGTCGTCAAGCGCATGGCGCCTGAACTACAATACACCAGTACGACCCCATTAGCCCCCTCCAACAGAGAATTGACAACAATCCTACACTGACCTTTCCAATACATGTGCGATAGTCTACGTGCTTGACTGTATCCTTGCTACGATGTGAACACACAAATTTCATGTGGTGGTATCAACGTCGTCGCGGGCAGGAAGCTCGTGGCCGCACATGACGTGCATGTATGCTGACCGAGAGCGGAGGTGTGCTCGCCCGCGCTGCATGGGATGCAGTGATCGCGCTGGTAATTGGAGGTTGATCCTAGTGCGCAAAGTGTACACGTGTGTGCCCTATCGTCATGTATATGATGCACAGACACAGACATACGCATGCAAGGAGATTTTGTTGTTATTCGAGCATTTCAAACAGATACCAGTCGCCGAGGGAGGAGAGACTGTGTACGTACCCAGCAATAGACGAGATCGTACCCGGGGGGCAGCTCTGGCAGTCACTGGCGTGTGCGTGCGAGAACGTACCGAGCGGGCAGACGGACTGTTTGCCGTTGCGGCATGCATATCCAGGGGGGCATGGTAGACACGTAGACAGCTCAGATGCATACGTGCCCGGCTCACATAGGCGAACAAGGCCGTTCACACAAATCCAACCATCTCGGCAGGACTCACAGGAAGCAGCCTTGCCAAACGAGAACGAGCCAAGTGGGCACGCTCGCTTGATGCCGGCAACGCAGTATGAACCAGCGGGACATCGCACACATTCACCAGCGTCGTAGAAAAATCCACGTGGGCACATGCACGCCATGGTTGGATTCGGAAACAAACCAAGCTCGGTCCATTCAACTGCCCACGAGGCTGTAGTCCCGTTGGTGCTGGATGTGCCAGCAGTCAAAGTGATCGTGCAGTCCAATACGACATCAAACCGCTTTACTTCCCACGGCACTTGCAGTGTCGTAAACAAATACATCCAATCCGTAGACGTAAACTCAGAACTTGATTCGCTCGACACGGAGAGGGGATCACCTTCCAAGTCGTCAATAGGGACGAGCACAAGTCGTAAATAGCAGGCGGTAGTGCTATCAGAAGCGGTCTCGCCGGAATGCCTTTGACGCACGTATCCACGCAGCACGAGGTCGAGTCTCGGTGCGACTAACGAGCCTGCAAAGGAACGTGTCCAAGCAATTCGCGTAGTGGTGGACGGTTGGATCACATCAGGTAGCGTGGTCACTGATAATGAGACAATAGCCGTGCGCGCACTTCGAAGCAATGACGCATCGGCATATAGAGAGACCTGCATGTTCTCACTTGGGGCGTCATCGTTTCTCGAAGCTGCATTGGTGTTACCCATCAATGGTGACCAATGTTGCCGCCATCGACTCACGGACAGATCCGTCCAGGTGCCGATCCACCCACTCATCGCATTCTCTTGCACCTCCATCTCGAAGTCTGTGGAGCCAGAACATGATGGACCTGGCTCAATGAACGATATGTTTAGCAGGAAAAACCCTGGCACAGTGAGAATGACACTCGCGGTAGATATGGTAGATGGCAGAGCGCGTAGCACGATCCCGCGAACTACAGGGAGCGATAAACCAGTCACCTCGGCTTCTGGGACAGCAGTCGAGTCAACGATTCCCGCAGAGTCGTGAAGTAGTGACGCAAATACAGATTGTGGAGAGCTAGATGATTGGCTATCCCGTGTCGCTAAGGCCACAGCAACGCGCTCTGGAAACTCGGCCACCTTTGTGAGAACCACAAAGGTGATGAGCTGTGTCGCTACCAGCCAATCGCTCGGGGTAGTAGATCCCGGCGGAAGCACTACGATCAAGAATACCGAAAATTCCTGGAGAACCCTGTTTAGTGTACACACTACTTGCTTATCTGCTTCGCTCTGTGTTGCCGTCAATCCGTTGGTTCCAAGGAAGATAACCACCCGACGTAACCCCCCATCAGCGGCATTCCATGCGGAAGCATTCAAAGAATTCAATCTAGATACGAGTGCTTCCCAATTCAAGGCTTCTCCTTGTTGTGATATCGCAAGCGCCGCATGCGCGGCAGCCAAAACGTTGGCCATTGGTTGATAGTGGTCTTCATCCTCCGTAGCATTGATGGATATCCACCCGATTTGCACAGTTTCTGCTTGGCTGTATGTGTTCTGGACTTGTGCAAGCATTGCAGGGAGTAGTGCAACCAGCTCCGGGGCTAGGTTGCTCGTCGAGTCGAGTAGTATACGAAGATTCAAAGGCAGCAGGTCCAAGCTGAGCGGAGAAGAAATCGAACCGGGTGATACAGTAAGTCGTGTTGGTACTGCCCGATCCAGAGTCACTGAGATGGTATTCAATAAGCCTGCGTCATCATCGTTTCGATTTATAAGATAGTATTTCACTGTGAGATCATGTGCATTGTCGACTTGAGTCAGTGCTCCCGATGGCATCACACCGTTGGCGTCATCCAAAAAGACAGTGATAACACGATCTGACTCCTTGCTAGGCACCGCTGGCGCACTGGCGCCGTCTAGATCTTTCAGCTCGAACGTAAGCGACCTGCAACGCGAGCCAATAATGTCGGGTAAGAAAATGGATGTTTGGAACTCCACATTGGTAGACCTCTCGCCTGCTTGCAGAGTGATTGGCAACGGGAGATGCGTTGCTAGTGAGGCGGGTAGTGCACTCACATTACTGGCGTCGCTTTTATAAGCAAGCTGTGCCGTCAGTGTATCCGTTAATGCACCTGAACGGCTGATCTGAATCGCCCACGTAGAAGCCATTGCTTGCGTCGGGCTCGACCTTGTCACTATGATGTGATTTGTTGAATCAGTGTCCGGAAAATAGAGTACTGCCGCAGAGCTGCTAGTACTCGCGATGGATTGAGCAATACCACAATCGCCACCACTCCACCCATTGTAGCACTTGCAACTACGAAGTGTGCATTCACCATTTCCTGAGCACTGCGCTCCGTTCCTCCCAACCGGGCAATCCTCCAAATATGTCGACAAGCACGAAATGCACGACAACCATGCGTCCATTGCATAGGAGCCATCCGGACACGGCCTGCATGATGTGGCTCCAGCATCGGCGGATATTGTCATACTGGGGCAATCCTGGCAACCAGATGTGAGTGATGCATCGGAGACGCTAGATGTGAATGTCCCTGGTGCGCATGTTTGGCATTCTTGAGTTTGCACTGACAAAAATGAACCAGGCAGACATGATCTACACGCATGTCCGTCGAATACTTTACTCGCGTCGTCACATAGTTGGCATTGCGACAATGACGTTGCACCCACCTCTACAGTAGATAAACCCTTCGGACACGCCGTACAGACAGTTGTCCCAACGCTGTTCGTGTACGAGTGCAATGGGCACGGAACACAGGCACCGCTGGTTGCAGCCCCAGATGAATAGAATCCGCGGGGACATGGTTCGCAAAATGCCCATCGCATTGCACTCAAATCTCCTGCATCATTTGCCGAGACCAGCGTGAAGCCTGGCGGGCAGAAGACACACGTTTCACTTCCTGTGTTGTTTGCATACATCAATGCCGGGCAGCCCTCACAGTCGGCACGTGCGGAGGCAACCACCGCGTTGTAGGTTGTGATAGGGCACGCGTCGCACTGCGTAGCCCCCGTCAAACCGTCAACCCCGTCGGAACTTACAAACCCACGTGGGCACGGGAAACAGGCCGCACTACCTCGTCGAGGCGTATAAGTGCCACGTGCACATGCGTGACATTGTGCCGCTGTTGGTGCGCTCCACTGCCCTGCACTGCACTCTGTACATGCAGTGGCATTACCAGTCGAAAACGAGCCGGCAGGACAGGTCACACAAGAACTTGCGCCAGAAGTCGCCGTAAATGTACCGGATGGGCAGGTTGAGCACGTGGTAGCGAGCGCGGCACCCTGAGCACGTGAGTATGAGCCAGCTGGGCATTTGACACAGGACGCGGCACTGGTCTGTCCTGTTAAAGTATTATAGGTACCCGCGGCACACAGCGAACAAGTGGCAGGATCGGTTATCGAGTTCGTAGTCGTCGCAAATGTTCCCGCCGGGCAGGGTAGACAGCGTCGAGTGCCATCTTCCAGGTAGAACCCAGTCGCACAGGGCACGCACACGTAGGTTAGTGTCGCGTCGCATAGCGTGAGTTTTAGTCCTGGTGCGCAATACGGTGCGGCATACGACGTGGTCTCCATATACGCGCTCACGACAGCATACCGATCGCGACCGCCAAACACAAATGCGTGCAACCCTGTTGAGACCGTGTCCGCGGGTATCAAGGTGAGTGAGTGATCGCGGCGGAGTGGATCAAGATCGCGTGTGAAGCGCAGCACGAGCCATTGTGTGGCGTTCACGTTAAATTCCCAAGTATCACCCAGAAAATCTGTTGGGAATGTCGAGGACCCGCCAGTGAGAGCGATGCGCCCATTCTCGACCAGAGCAACCGCAGAACCAAAGCGTGCACTAGGAGAGCTGCTGGTGGATGTGGAAAGCGGGGTGAGTTGCTCCCAAGCATATCGCTGTTGCTCCACAGCAAGTCCGTTGAGAACGTCCTCTTCCAACGGGCAAAGTCTCCATACATCCCCGAAAATGCGGCTTTCGTGAACGCTTTTGCCACCAAAAATGATCAAGCAGACAGCTTTGCCCCAAAAGAACTGCCGCGACACGGTCGATGCGCTATGGTACGCCCGAGCCAGTGGGCCCGCCACACCATCGCTAGTGTTGTTCTCAGCCAGCTGAACAGCGTGCCATCCGATGCGCAATGATGACCCCGAAGAACTGCACGAGAGCACCGTTCGAGGCATGACGACAAGATGCAGTTCGTCAAGCTCTGCATGATCTTCCGATAATCCACCATACGTGAGTGCGATAACCACATTTTTGTCCGCATAAATAAGCGAGAGCGAATGAGCAATGCGTGGCTGCGGTAGTTCATCCGCCGTATTGGCGTCCACGACCACGAGTTCGTCCCATACTGCGCCACTGCTGCTGGGGCTGGACACGCATAGCCGCCAAACATCCGCTCGAAATTCACTGTTCTGTCCACCAAACACAAAGACGGTATTCTCGAACTCGAACGCGGCGTGATTAACACGAGATGCCGGTGAATGAAAGACGGCGTCATTGGTCGTTGGGGCGGCCGATGACGAGCGAATGCTCTCTTTGGGTTGTGTGAATGTGTCCGAGGCAACATCATAGACGAGAAGGGGGCGGACGACCACGGGTTGGGCAGACTCGTACGCTATGCCACCGAGCAAGAGCACACGAGCAGGTGTCGTCAGTGCCAGTGCGACGTGTGCCACACGAGTGAATGCCTCCTCGGAACCATCCGTCGCACTCTGGCTAGTATTGCCAATTCCAACATCACTGGGTGCGCTGCGTCGGTCCCAATTCAACACCACGTCCGAGCCCTGCGCCAACGTATAGCGCTGGCATTCCCTCTCGAGCGGTTCCTGCGGCGCAACCACCACAAACAAGAGCGCGGCAATCGTGATGCGCACCACAAATACACTGATCAGCGGCATTGCTCCACCTTCCAATAACAGTAACGTCGCAGTCTCCCGTTTTCCATTTTGTTATTCCGCCTGATGCGACTGTTCACGACGCGTGCATGCATAGCGAGCGAAAAAAAAAGAACGAGATGAGGGTCCATGGACACAAAGAAGGCGTCCACCGGGCGTACATGCTCAGCATAGCTTCATCATACCGCGTCATCTTGAAAAAGAAAGAGGCGGCACCGTTTCCATGAACATGGGGGGGGTCTCGTTCTTGGAACGCGAGGCAGGTACGGTCGCGTACGTTGGCATGACGCGGGTCGTAGACATTCACGTGAGGCTCCATGTGCCCACACTCATGCAGTGAGCGCATATACGCACCGTCACCTCGCTTGCCCACGGTGATGGCCATGGCGCTCTGCTTGCCTCGTTTCCCTTTTCTTTTTGTCAAGAGTGTGAGTCATCGTGGGCGCGCACTTCAACATCCCCGGGGGATGGTGGGAGAGGACATGTACCATAAATCAGGTACGTAAATACCCCTACCCCGGTATTAATCCCGCACCTGTCGACTGTCGTGCAAATTGGCCAATCCACGTTCAGAATCTGACCGCAGATCGGCCAATACCGGTATTTCCGCCTTGGGTTTTGATTCTCCCACCCGTGAACTGTCTACCCCCTGACACGTCGGATCAGCGACCGCCATCACAAGAGGAGGATCACTGCATGGTCGTAGGTTCGCGCACTCCAACAGCTGTCTCATTCGCTCCAAAAGGGAGGAGGGAATCGACCAAGACGGGCAGCATCGATCGCTGTCCATTGCGCGTAACCCCCCTTCAGCAGCACACGCATCAGCGTCGATGAGAGACGCGGCCTCCATAGACACGACGCCCTCGGTGGGCGTGCAGGCCAAGCACGTGCTGTCGGCGCTGCACAGGCGCGTGCGTGACGGCGGCAGCGACCGCGTGGGCACGCTCGTGGTGCAGGGCGTGTTCCTGTTCACGGGCGTGTTCTCCACCTGCGCCGCGCAATACGTGTTCTACCAGGGAGCAGGCGGTACGAGCGTGGATGGCAAAAATACGATGGTGTGGGTTAGTGATAGGGTGAAACAAACAACGGATGTGGCTTATTCCTTCATTCTTTCTTGGACGCAATGGTGAATACACAGATCAAAAAGTCATGCTTCTCCCTCTGTGCAACTACCTGGGCATGATGCTCGTGGGACTCATGCCAGCAACCTTCATGGGTGGCGCTGGTGGAAGCACCAGTCACGGCAAGTCGGCGTCGAGCTCGAATCCCAGTGAACCCCACGAAAGTGACTCGTTAGCGATAAAACCAATCGCGGATACCACCATGGCCGTGGATTTGGAAGAGCGTGATGAGCCCGAACGTACACGGCAGCCAACCGGGGATGACGCTGTTGAACGCCGTCGCCCGCATCATGGGTACGTCGTTCATGACCATGCTGCTTAGTAGTCGGCTATCCACTCACCGTAGTTGCCACTGTTCCTAGTGCGCGAAGCCCCGAGCTCACCGCGCTCACGCACCGCCAGGCCAGCGATGTATCACTCGATGACACTGACCACCTGGCCTCGGACTGGGACACGGCTACATCGGAGATCTCCCCGGTGTCATCCCTCACCTCAACCAGCACATTGCCCGTGACTTCATCCGAGAGCGCGGCGAACACGGCCTCATCGTCACTACCTTCCGTGTCGCTATCGTTGAGCGCCGTGCAAGTGTGCATACTCTTGTCTGTCGTGCTGGACTTTGCTGGCTGCATCTTCTCCAACATGGGGCTCGCCATGGCGGGTAGCGGCCTCTATCAAGGTAGGTCGCCCTTCCTCTATCTTGTGTTTGGGGTTGACGGGATGTGCCTAGCTCTAGCAGCTCATTGACATAGTTTGGTTTGGTTTTATTTTGGGTATTTGTATCAGTGGTGTACTCGTCCGTGATCTGCTGGTCGGCATTGCTGTCACGATTTGTGCTGAAGAAGGTGGTGTCCAAGGAGGAGTGGATGGGCATTGCCCTGGTTACGTTTGGACTCGCGTTTAGTGCACTTGGTGAAGCGGGTCATGGACGTACGTTTCTTGATTGACAGTTAGCCTTACGTTTATGAGTCGGAATTGGCAGTGCGAACTAACCATCGGGATGCCTTGCATTCCCTGTATGTATCGGTTTGTATAGGCAACAACTACGTGGTGTTAATGGGCTGCTTCAACACACTGGTGGGCGCTGCGTTCTATGGCGGCAATTACGGTGCGTGGTATCGAGGCAAAACGGCATATAGCTACCTACCATGTATAGTGAGGGGTGCTAAGATGTCTTCCGGTGTGGATGTGCTATTTGATGCATGTCAGTGACGGGAGAGTACACACTCAAACTACCTGAACGACCACAGCCCAAGGAGCTGTGCTTAAAGATTGGCGCCGCGTGTCTAACTGTTATCGCTGTCTACCAGATCGTGTTTGTTCTGCCGTCCTGGCATGCGCTAGTCACTAAGCCTATTGAAGAGGCCAAGGGCAATTCGACGGTACGTAGCTATTATGGCGGGAAACAAGATCCTAGCATGACCCAATACGGATCAAAATGACTGACGATAATTGTTGGTGTTTTTGCGATTCTTCTTTGATGCAGTTTATCTTGCTCGCCCTCGTCGGGTATACTATGTCACAGTTGGCGCACGGTCTGACATACTTCTTGATGCTGGGCTCAAGCGGGGCTGTCACGACCGGAATCATGCAGTCATTGCGCGCCGTGTGTGTCTTTGTGATCAGCTCAGTGCTTTACTGCAGCCAGCAGGAATCACAATGCTTCGACACCAAACGTGGCGTGGCTACACTTATCGTCGTGTCTGGGGTTTTGTTTTACTCATGGGCCAAGAGCAATGCCACTAAAGTGCCCGTGGCCCCACCAGTCCAGCGACGCAAGGCTAAAGTGGTCAAGGGCAAGAATTTTGTTGTGTAGACCGCAGTGTTGTTACTACAGTAGCTGGCGTATTCAAACCCCACGCGTTCCCGCTTTCTTGAGGGGAGGTTGGATGTATGTATGGTATAGATATCTTGTTTGCACCTGGAATGCAACAAAGACACTCAAAACGAGTGGAGATCATCTGCGTTTGTTGATCTGTGACATTTTATATCAGTCTGCGAGTAAACTGGCGCTCAACGATTCGAGATGTTGGAGGCGCTGGTGCAACTCGCTCGGGTTCTTTGGACGAATGCCGGTGGTCCTGGGTACTATTGTGTGTTCTGCAATGTCATCTAGGCGCATGGCCTTGCCTCGGTCGATTCCTAACGGCTGAGCTTGTTGGGGACGAGATGTGTCGTCTAACTTCTCGACTTGTATTGCTATGGATCGCTGCTGCGGCCTTTCTAGTGGATCTGATGATACTGACGTTTGTTCTGTCTGGGTTGCTACACTCTCGATTTCGGGTACTGCAGCCTTGACTGCGTGGATCCGTTCCTGTCGTACAAGAAAAGCAATCCATGTTAGTGCTAGAAAACAACGAAAGAGGGAGGATCCCTGTGATCACAGTGTGCATTACGACAGAGAGATATTGTCTGCTAACCTGCTCACGCAAAGAATTTAGGATTGTGTTCCGCTCACGCCGTAGCTTGGCAATCTCTTCATCGCTGCGAATCGATATCATTATTAGCCATTAGGTCAGACTCTCCAATCTTGATGTACGATGGGATCGAATGTCGTTCCTTCCTGGTTGTACACCACTACCAATTGCTGTAACGTGGGCAGGGGAAAGGAGTAAACGCACCGTTTGTGAACCTTGGCTTCTAAGTGCGTGATTTGGACTGATTCCTGTGTGAGAAGTTGCTCCTTGCGCTTGGCTAATTCGCGCTCCAGCTGCCGTATTGTGACATCTAGTTTGGCGTTTTCAGTTTGGAGCTGTGACTGAGCGAACGACGCGTCCTGCAGCTCACGCTGCCAAATCGCTTGTTCCCGTTCCACACAATCAAGTCGCTGCGCTTCCATTTCTTCCTGTGGTAGTAGAGTGAGAGAGGGCGCCACATACAGGTGAGAAGAATCGTAAATTATTAGCTGTCATTGGTATTGATAACACTGCGTACCTTCTTCTTCTGGAACTCGGCTTGCTGTTCGCAGATCTGTCGTCTCGCGCTCTGCAGCGCGTGCTGTGTCTCACTTGCATCACGTTCAGCGAGTTGCAACTGTTTTTCTCGATTTTCAAGTTCTGCAGATCGAGTGACCACTTGCCGCTGGCATTGTCCGAGGAATAGGAAGCGAGACGAATGCAGCATTCAATCAGCTAAAAGTCAATACATTGCCAGAATCTTTGATGTGGACAAGGGGATATCCTACCCGGTCATACCTGCAGTTCATTGTTGCTGGCCACAAGCTGCTCCACTTTTTCGGCCCATTCGCGCTGAATTGACGACGCGCGCTGTTGTAGACTTGTGGCATCTTGAAGCACTCGTTGCTCTAGTTGCGCCCGATCGTGGCGCAGAGCCAGCACTTGTGTGATAAGATCGTCTCGGGAAAGTGCTGACAACGATTTTTTTTCACGTCGATGGCGTTTGCGATCAAGCACGTGCGTTGATGAGGATTCCGTTGGCTCCGTGATCGTATATCGGTGCTCAAAGACTGGTGGAATGAACAAAACCTGGTCAAAATCCTGATTGCGACTTCCATCTCTTTGGCCCTCCGTGTTCCTATGTCGTGAGATAATATCATCACCCTTTTCGCACTGCGTAGTTTCATCACATATGTCCCCATGAGAATCTTCCTCGCCTCCTGGTATGAATAGTAGCATAAGCTCACCCCAGGTGACGTTCCCCTTGAGGTCGGAGGATGGATGTAGCGACGTAGTGGGAGCACGCCACTTGTGATTGCGAGAGTTCCCACGCATACACAATCCATGGGTCAATCGTGTCACCATTTTTTCTTGTGCGGTGGCATCATCACCCATCGCGTCTCTCACACCAATGTCTCGAGTCAAGGCGTCTACAAGCTCGGCGGCACGAACAAGGCCCGTGTCGTATGGATCGAGACGATGAAACACGGCGCGACACGCCAACTCGGTGGCGGGGCGAAGCATTGAGCGAACACCACGACTCCTACTGCCATGACGGCCGGTGGACCGCCGCAGCAGCGTTTTACCATCCGGATGGGCCTGCTCCGCGGCGGTGGCCAGCTTGTGCTGCCACACACGACGCTCCGCGACAATGGCAGCTTCACTGTTCCGGAGCCGCGCCTCACGGTGCGCAATGAGCCGAGACGCAAGCTGTACTCTATCAGCCAGAAACTGGAGACGACGCTCAAACGCATGCAGCCGTGTACTGGCAAGTACCATCGCATCCATGTGGCTGGTCAAAACCGCGCCACGCTGCCATATTTCCACACATAGACATACACGACCACAACAAACGAATAACCAGTCAATCATGCATGAGTACCAAGGTCAAGTCCAAACGATCACCTTTACAAGGATGGGTGGGCCAAAAAATCGCCAGGCGATTTCGAACTCGGCTCAACACGTACCGCTGAAAAGCATGCCACGTCCTCGGCAATTTGCTGTAGTCGTGCGCGCTCAGCTGCCAGCGTGCGAACCACTCGCACTACCTTCGTTTCGGCCGCCACACGCTCATGCTGCGTTTCCTGGACCCGTACACGTTCGAGATCGCGCTGCGCCGTGGCATCGGCGGCTCTTTGACGCCACAATTCCACCTGCTCCCTGAGTTCGTTCATTTGCTGCAATGCCTCGTCACTTGACCCATTGGATCCACGTTCATGGGCCTCTAGTCGATGCTTCAGAGGGGCTCCACCATGTGGGCCAAGCAAGTCCCTAGTCTTGAGCTCAACCATAAGTGACATGACCTTTTGTCGCCATGCTGTAAGCAGACGCATGTACAGTTGTGCACTCGCTTCGGGTGTTCCTGCAGCGTGACCAGCAGCAACAGCAGCAGTTCCGTCACTACCGCTCGTGCGCGCCACGCGGACCAATCCCTGCTCCAGTGACTTGTCTTGGATACGGAGAATGCTTTCCAGTGCCGACACACGGCTCTCCAATAACTGGATTGTCGCTTGGCTCTCTTTTGCAACCGGGTGATGAGTATCACTAACTCCTTGACACGCCCTGCTGGCCATGGTTGTCAGCGTCGTTGAAGTGGAGGCATCGCGATATGGAGGCAGGACGCCTCGTGTCGAAACGTGCGAGTGTTCAACGGGAGATTTCGCTGTTGTAGAGGGATATCTTTGACTGTACCTGCCGTGTTGATAGTCGTCACCACGGGTTATGCTCACAGATGAGGGGCCATTGCGTTCATGGCTACGTAGAGCCACTCGATGCACGCTTGCCGGTGTCAGAAGACGTGGGCTCGGCAGTGGTGACGACGGTGATGATTGAGGCGCGTGCGAGGACGAGGATGAAGACAGTGATCGCAGTGACGGTAGTGGTGATGGAGAGGCATGCACGGAGCGAGGATCGATATCCGAGAGGTCCAGCTCAGGTAGGGATCGCATGGGCGTGGGCGTGGACGTCGGTGGTGGTGGTGGTGACACCGATGATGTTGCTGACGGCGATAACGATCGGGGTGGGTTCTCGCAACGATTTGTTCGCTCGGCTGGGGTGCTGGTGGACGCTACAGAGGGTTCTGCTAGTTTGCTCTCAACCGTCGGTGGCTTTTGTTGCATCCTGGCGTACAGACGCTCCGCTGGAGTGACGATCCTACTCGTTGGAAATCGTCGGTCAGCAGTTGACTACGGACTCCATTAATGACACTGCACCCACAGGTCGTAGAGGAGACACGTACCGTCCGTCTAGTGAATGTAGGCCGTGCAGCATGGTCATGACTTCGCGCCGGTACACGGGGTGATCGGCAATGGGGTTCCCCTACCGTATCAACCGCCAAAAAAAAAACATCAGCAGCGCTACGAAACAGCGGATACCACGTGTTATTTGGTGGTCCACGCACCTCCAAGACCAGTTCGCGCAGGTTCTCAAGCGGTTGCAGGTATTTGAGCTCGCTAACCAATTGGATACGATTGCCGCCAACGCGCAGTGTCACCAGCGACTGGCATGCCCGAAGCTGCTGCAGCGATTCGCTGACGGCGTGCCATACCATTCAATCAGACCAATCAGTTCGTATCTATGTTTGCATCTAGTCAACAGCCTCCACCAGACGCCATTCAGGGACGACAGTCTAACCACACACGTACAGCGCATTCCCCGTGAGGTCGAGGAACTCGAGCTGCGCGCCCCAGGTCTCGGCACTCGAGGGCAAGGCTCGCAGCGCATTCTCGCTGAGGTCCAGGCGGCGCAGCGGCGGCAGCAGCACTAAATGGGGCACCTCCCGCAGCGCATTCCGCGCCAGCGTCAGGCGCTGCAGCGTCGGGTACTCATGCGCGATCTCCTCCGCGAGCTCGCGCGTCAGCTCCTGCAGGGGCATACCGGCGAACCCAATGGGAATTCCAATCTGACAGCGACGCTGTACATTTTCAATATCCAACCCGCAAGTGGCACGGAAGGGTAGATTTTTGATCAATGGGAATCTGGAATGCCACACACTATCTATACTATTGGTTGAAATTCTCTCCGCCCGACCTGCAAATGCGAGCAAATGGCTACACATCTTTTCGACTTGGCGATTGATTTGCCAATGTCAATGCCACAGCCTGGCCGTCTCCATCTTGCGGCGCCCCTCCCCCGCTCCCTATCCATCTTGACACTCGCACATCACGTTTAGCTCGCACGTAGGCGAGCGCGTGCCCCTATGTGGGTCGTATGTGTGAGCTGCAGTGAATCCTCCAACTCACCGCAACACTCGGGCCGGTGCGATGTTGCGATGGTCATCCATGGGCGTGGGCTACTCCCTTCCGTCCTTTCCTCGTGAGCCAAAAGCAACGCCACCACGATCAAACGTGTCGTTCGTCTCCTGTATATATGTCGGTGGTGTGCGCGTGCTGCCGCGTCGGTGTTCGTTGTGTGTTGTTGCCCATCGCGACCATCAATCGCCACGTCGTTTTCCCTCCGCCCTCCCTCCATTACGTGAAGAATGACATGGTGGCGCAAAACCAAAAGTCGCACTTGTGGCGCGCTTGCCACTGGAACGAGGCCTCACAGGCCGCTGTGGATGAGAACGCGATCATGGGGCACGGACTTGCGATACGCAACGTCTCTGGGTACGCGTACGCGACTTCGCCCGCGGTCAGGAACCGTTCCAGCGCACGGACGCGGTGCTGCACGAGGTGCTGCTCACGCACGAGCTGCATGCCACGCAGCCGGATACGATCTACCTGCGCTCGGTTGTCCGGATCCACGGCCCACCAGAGCTTGGGCTCGGGCTGTTCACGGTCATAGCCCACAAAGTGCACGTCCTCCTGCATGCCCAGCGCGTCCAGAAGCGGCGCCAGGTCACGGTTCACGAGCAGGAGCGCACCCGTGGCTGGGATCTCGAAGAGCTTAGCTACGAGGAACTGGTGGATCAGTGTCGTTGTCACGGCCACGCGGTACGAGCGCAGGTAGGACGCGTAGATTTCGGTCTGGTTGTTCTCCACGTGGTAGCCAGCGTGTGAATACAGGTCCATCATATCGGTATGCGCGCGCTGGAAACCACCCAGCCAGTGCCGCAGCGGGTAGTACGTCTCACCGAGCTTGCCCGAGAGGATGATCTTGTCAATCGGGTATTCATTAAAGGGACGCTTGATAAATTCACGGCCCGAGGAATGCGGCAGCCACGACAAAATCGGCAGGTCCTGCGGGTGCATGTCCTTGGTGACTGGATAAAAGTAGTCATCCGTGAGGTACGAGTATGAGCCCATGAGCACATCGGCACGCTTGAGGACCTGTTCACGCACGACGATGGGGTTGAAGCGGTCAAAGTACTGCAGATCATCGCTCCAGACGACGATCAAAGTACCCAATGCACGCAGTTCCTGGAAATAACGATTGTGCTCCAGTAAAAGATAGAACGGGTCGCGGTAGTTGAGACAGAAGAACAACACGCTGGGTGCACGCTGTGGGTCCTGCCGGTAGAAGAAATCGAGCGGATCGTCGGTCACGAGGTCTTGCCACCCATGGTCGCGCTTGAGCGCGCCAAAGAGCTCCAGGAACGAGCGCAGCACGTACCCTTCCCAGTCCGAGGAGCAGCCCACGAGAAACTTGCGCCCATTCGTGCGCTGGTGCCGCGCAGTGATCCAGGACGCAAATGTGGTCGCGGGTAGTGCACTGGTGGGGAACATGCGGCTGGTGGCCAGTCCTGAGGCGTCTTGCAAGCGACTCGTGTCCACGTCCATCTCGTGGTAAAAGCCCAATTGGCCATTGCCCGGTTCATGCGTGTTGAAATAGCCACGGTACCGCAGTCGGCCCAGCAATTCCATCGCACCTACCGTGGTCACGGCCAGCAGCACGAGCAGGAGCGTGTTCCGGATCTGGCGCCTCGGTGCGCAGAAGAATGAGCACCAGCGGCGCAGGGACGTCTGTACGCGGTGCCGTGCCACGCGCAGGCGCCCCACGGAGCTGGCGCGCTTGTTCTTGACGGTGCGCGGCAGGTCGTGCAGGTCTGCGGCGTCCACGCCCACGCCCATGCCTGGGTCCATATGCGGCCAGAGATCCGTCTCCGTGTCGCTGTTGCGTCGCCGCACGTTGCCCGCCGTCACCATCATCCTGCACGGCTGCGTGGGTCTGTTGGGTGGTGGTGGAGGAGGACGAGGAGCGGGTGGAGCGGGTGGAGCGGGTGGAGCTTGACGCTGGAGAAGGAGCACTAGGAGGAGAAGTGCTTGGTGGTGATCCCACCAAGATGAGGAATGCAGCGGGGGGGGGGGGG
>JAADWT010000343.1:0-23162 GCA_023336285.1 Pythium grandisporangium
CAAACACAAAATAAAAACGAGCAAGCAAGGCCGCTTACCAACCCCTGCGCACGGCCACCAAAAATCCCATCACAAATATTCGTGTCGCCTCGATAACGCTCCCCGGTGCCGCCCTCCGTCCACACCCCAGGCCACATCCACTCGTCCACACGATCACTTGGACGCACGCGCACGTCCATCGACGGCGACACCCGCGCCGACGCACATACCAACTACCACCGGTGCGTCCACAGGTCCATAGGTCCATAGGTCCACAGGTCTACAGGGCCACAGTCTCCAATCCGTATCCTACGTCCACCCTGCATCCACAATGGTAAACGGTCGGCGCCGTCCGCCGTCCACCGCGCTGCGTGGCTCAACGTCCACCACGCGGCCCGTGCGCTTACCCGAGGACTTTGACGCGCGTGCCCAGTGCCTGCGCGACAACCTGCTCAAGGCCGCCATCCGCCGCTACCACGCGCACCGCCACGACGGCCAGGGCCACGTGGACCCCACCGAGTGGCGCGTGCTCCGCGAGAAGCAGCAGATGGCGTGCTACCGCAGCCACTCCCACAGCCACAGCCATAGCCACAGCCACTCGTCCAGCCACAGCCACAGCCCCAGCCAGAATAACCGGCTCGCGTCCACGCCCGACGTCTTGGCCATCGGCGTGCTCCCGGGCAGCCTGGAGGATATCCTCCATGGTGTGGTCAACCTCACGCCCGCGGCCATGCGCATCGAGGACCACTTCGTGCCGCGTGACCTTGTGGACGCGCGCATGCTCGCGCTACTGGCGCCGCCCACCCGCGCTGACCCGTTCTCGTCCCTCTCCGTCAAGTGGGTGCTTCGCGAGCATTCGGCCACCTCCCAGCCACGCGACTACGTCTTTGTCGAGGCCACGGGCACGACGACCCTGCCGGATGGCGACCGCGTGGGCTACCTTCTCGTCCACTCGGTGGCGCTGCCCTCCGTGCCGCCGTTCCACCGGGATGCGCGCATCGTGCGGGGCCACATGAGCTACGTCTTCCTGTTCCAGCCGCGGCGTCCGCACGGCGTGGAGGTGTATTTCCGGGGCAATGTGAATCCACAGGGCGCCGCCAAGGAGCGCACGGCCGTGGCGCTGGCCATGCAGCTCGCACTGAGTGCGCTGGCCAGTGCCCAGCTGGCGATGGTCAAGAAGCTCGCGTTTGCGATCCGCCAGCGACAGCAGGCGCAGGGCCACGGCCACGGCCAAGGACAAGGAGGATGCCTCGCCCTACCACGCGCGAGTGACATGGGCCGCAGCAGTGTGAGCCTGAGTATGGGCAGTCGTGGGAGCGGTGAGAGTGGTGGCTCTGGCGGTGGCCGTGCCTCCATGGCGATGGGGCCAGCGGCACCCGTGGCCTCCAAGCGGAGCCGCCTGAAGCGCGCGCTTCTGCTGGGCAGACGATCGGCCAGCGATGGCCATGAGGTCTTGACCAGGATGACCAGCCACGGCGAGGAGACCGGTTGGGTGTCCCAGCAGCAGCAGCCACCGCCGCTGCCACAGCAGAAGGCGCGCTGCTGTGGCGTGTGCCACCGCCGGTTCAGCGCGCTCTTCCGCGCGCGTGGGTGCTGTGCGCTGTGTGCACTGGCGCTCTGCACGCGGTGCCGCATCGTCAAGCGCGTGGTGCTGGGTGGCGGTGCGTCCATGGCCATGGCCCTGGCGCTGGGCGTGGATGAGGAGGACCAGGACGGCGCGTTTGAGGAAGAGCGCGCGTATACGACGACGGCGAGTGGCGAGTATGACGCGCTGACGGTCCTGAGCGACGACATGGAGATGGCTTCGGATTCATATGATGAGGAGAGTGAGCGAGATGCGGCCGAGCGGCAGCAGGCGCGCCGCGCGGCCGCCGATGAGCGCATGGCCACGGCCGTGGCCGAGGAAGAGGTGACGCCGCAGCGGTTCGCGTTCTGTGCCGAGTGTGTGGCCACCACGAGCCGCACGAGCGCGTCGTGGATGGCCGCACAGGAGCTGGACGAGCTCTCGCCCTTTGGCGCACCGCTCTCGCTCTCGACGTCGGGCCCGATCTCGGCCATGCCCCGTGAGCGTGGCAATGAGAATGACACGTTGGCGTTGGCGCTGGAGAAACCATCGCTGAGCCTCGAGGCGAGGCGCAGCATGATGGCGTCGAGCCTCGTGGCCGCCAGTACGCGTGGCTCGATCGGGTTGCGTGGCGCTCCCGCCGTGACGGCGCGCGGCTCGACGCTGGTGCGACCGTCCAGCCTGGGCAAAGGCGGTGGGGCGGTGAGTGCGGAGAGTGACGCGCTTCGCTCGACCGTGTCCACGGAGTACAGCTCTCGTGCGTCCAGTGGGTACCTGATGAGCAGTGGCGTCTCCAGCGTGGCGCTCGCATCCTCGGGCGGTGCCTATGGTGAGCAGGAGTGTGAGGAGGATGACGTGGACGCGTTCTATGACTATTTTGACGACGAGTCGTTTGATGGACTGCCGATGGAGGCAACCGAGTGGCGCCCGAGTGGAGGCGGGCTCGTTGGGGAGGAGGAGGAGGAGGAGCTGCCGATGATTGAGGCCATGATGGACGACGACGACGAGTTTGACGACGACGCGGACGAGATTTTCGTGGAAGATGCCGCGTCGTACGGGATGGCGACGCCTGTGATGCTGGCCACGTGCTGATGATGACCACAGAGTGGAGTGTCAGTGTCAGTGTCAGTGTGGGTGGGGGAGGTTGAGGCGGAGGAGAGGAGAGATGCGGAACGAGAGCGAAAGAGAGGTGGACGGAAGGACGCGGGGACGCCGCTGGGCCGAGTGGAGACTATTTAACACCGCGCGGAATATTAATATCAAAAGCAAAAATATAATACGAAGTAGTAATATTCAACAGAGTGGGAAATTGGCCTACCTTTTCCTGTCGTTGTTTCCAGGCTACAGATACCTTGTAGCATTCAGTTTCCTAGCATGCGGCTGATGGATTGCACGAAGGCCAAAGCCCACACCCGCTCCCACACACCAGCGCTAGTGAGCGCAGGGCAGCAATCGCCATTCGCCGTTCGCCAGCTGCTATACAGCAATAGCACGGCACTCCAAAGTCAGAGCGTGCGGCTACGACGGCTGGCTACACATCTTGGATAGCCGCACGTGATGGTCCAACTGATGTCGACTACGATGACATTTTCTATTTCTTCTTCTGGCGACTGACTGTACCCTGTAAAACCCGTCGGAATCGGATTATTAGATCGACCACGTGAAACTTGCGAACGCAGCAGAGCCACGCTGGACCAGGGTTGCTTGCCCTCTGCGCCGCTGCGTATGCTGCGTAAAGCTCTGAATCGTCGTCATCCACGCCAAGGGCTCGCTTGTGTTGAAGCGGCGCCCAGGTCGTGCGGCTAGAGCGACTGGAGCTCACGCCATCCACGAACGAGCACCGACCACATCCCCAAAACCTGCGCAGGAAGACGGACTCATCGTACAGGACAAGTCTATCGGAGAATCGAACTAGAAAGTAGTCGTCAGCCCGCCAGGACCGTCCTGGTACTATCTCATAGTACTGGTGGAAGTGAACCACCCAGTGGGTGCCCCTAGATAGACGGACGGAAGGGGTACAGTGTCCCGCAGATGGACCCAATCGACACCCATGAATCTCAGCGAGCCTTACGCACCATCAGTCCGCGTGGGTACTCACTCCCGTCGGCCCAGTTTCCACCCGGCCAGAGTTCTGAATGAAAGGAGCTTGCATTTTGAATGGGCTGTGGGTGCCATCTTCGGGCTCATTTCCATTCACAAGAAGCGTAGCACACACAGCTGCAATAGCAGCAACACCTTCAGCTCCACCAGCAGCATCGCTATTAGTGAGCCACGACAGACCACTGTAAAGCAAAGCAGAGGAGGGTAGCGTTCACCCATGCCGCGGTCTCCACGTGACGCGTTCCGCAACGTCGCGCTCTCCGCGGATGAGACCGCAAGCTGCGAGCGCATGGGCCACGCGCTGCTCTGCGACGCATTATCTTCGTACGACGGCTTCGTAGCAAACCACCGACACCTGCAGTTCTCGCAGTGGAAGAGCATCAAGCAGCTCGGCGACATCACGCTCTTCCGCGCACGTGGCTCGTCATCTACTTCACCGTCAAGCGAGCTATCGGCTCGTTACGATGCAGGAGCATCCACCGCTGCTGTCGCCGCGTCTTCACCTTCACCCGTTGGCGATGGGGCCATGAACCCATCTCAATTGGTTTCAAACGACCCACCCAGCTCCAAACAAAAGGAGAAGGACGTACTGACACCGACACCGCGCCTGCTGGCCGTCGGCTCGATGGCTGGCTCCCTCGAGGACGCCATGTACGGTCTTGCCTCGCCCACGACCAGCGCCATGCGGCTCAGGGCCTCGCACCTGCACCACGATGAGTTCCTGGATGCCGCCGTGCTGGCCACGCTGCGTGTGCCAACTCGGCACGCGCCCTTCCAGTTCGTGGGCATCAAGTGGTTGATGCAGCGCGGGCCCATGGCCCTACAGAGCGTCATGCGACCGCGAGACTTTGTCTTTGCGGAATACTCGGGCGTCGCGGTTCGCCCCGCGCCAGCGGTGGCGCCATCACCATCACCGTCCCCGCCAGCCTCTGGCTCGTCCTCCCCGGCGTCGCAGCCTTCAATCCAGCGCATTGGCTTCCACATCCTGCACTCGGTGGAGCTGCCGCAATGCCCCGAGTCTCTGACGGGGGCCGTGCAGCGTGGCGCACTGTCCGTCTGTTATCTCTACCATGAACGACGCAAAGGGGTCGTCGACGTGCACATGACGGCCAGTGTGCAACCGCGTGGCCGTCTCTCCAAGTCCATGGCGCTGCACGCCGCCAGCGCACTGGTGAGCAGCCAACTGAATCGGTTAGGAAGATGTGCCGAGAATAAGAAACTTGCCTGGCTGTTGCAGACCCAGCGCCAGCTTCAGACCGCGAGTGTCAGTGCCAGTGCCAGTGGGCAGCTTTCGGCGGACGAGAAGGAACGTCTCGTGGGCGACGCCGTGCCGATCACGCCTGCCTTGGACAGCGCGCGGTGCCAGCTCTGCAGTGCCTCACTTCGGGGCCCCACAAGGCGTGCGCACACCTGCGAGCTATGTGCCTGCTCAGTCTGTTCGCAGTGCAGCACGACGCGCACGCTACGCCACACGGGCATGGCCGTCGGCTCTGTGGTCAAGGCCCACGTGCTGGTTTGTCAAACCTGTTTGTTACGCGCCCAGACGGAAAGCGCGAGTGAGATCGCTCGCCAGGAGAACTGGGAGGACCACGTGGTTCGCACGGCGCGAAGAAAGACCGTGCTGGCATTGGCGTCTCGCCATCAACAACAAGAAGAGCAGCAGCAAAGGAAGAAGCAGCAGAGGCGCGTGGCGGTGATGGCGACGACTACATCGAATCACCGCCGCGGACGGCAGCCACACTCCGGGCGTCCTCGCGGCGGACGCCTCTCACTCTCGGACGGATGCGAGCCATTGAACGACGATCCGTTCCATACCTCACAGGCACCTGCACCACGAGCAGTAGAAGGACGCACGTGGACCCTACACGATGAGACGGCTTCAGTTGAAGTTACTGGCGCGCAAACCAAGGCTTCCTCACTCGCTCCGCATTTGATGCTGCGTGTGTTGGATCCACCCACTACCAGCCAGCGCGTGAAGTCGACCTGCTACCATAGGCGTGGTGGTGGCCCCTGGACTTCTTCGCCAGCCGCAGCAGCGGCAAGCAACCAGCACACGTACTCACGCGAGACGGATGCCATGACGATCGCCGAGATGACAGTCGAAACGGCCACACGCCCGGGTCACGAATGTGGTGACAGTTATTCGATGACCACGGATAAGCACAGCCTGGCGCTAATACGGTCGAACCGACGTGTAGAACCCTGTGACTATGTGCGTGCTGACAGCGACACGGACGGCGACTTGACTGAGTCGCTTTCTCTGTATTCCACATCAGAGACGGACGAGTCGCGATCCAGTCTCTCGTCCTCGGTGGCGTTACTCGAGAGCGACGCGCGATTCCTCACCACGTCGCGTCATTTCTCCAGAAGACACCCGTCATCAATGCCATCGATCGCTGCAGAGCGAGACACTGACGCTGTCCAGTCAGCGGCATCCATACCAATGCGTATTTATCAGCCAGAAGCCGACGATGGGCGACCAAGGCACCAGGTACTCGACACACTCGGCTCTTCCCCGCCTGTCCGATCATCCGCGACCCCAATGCGGCAGCGTCTGTCGCAGTCATTGCCTCCGTCCCAACCCATGACACGCCGAACACCCTCGACTGAGCCCGTGCCGTACCAGTTGAAGATGTGGATGCAGATGAACGAGCTGCGCAACGCGGCCGAGACCACTTTCCAGACCGCGAAGAGCAACACCGAATCTTTACTCTCGCAGCACCCACAGTATCGAGGTCTGCGCGTTTTCGTGAACAAGCCAGATCTACTGCGTACTTCGCGCGAGCAGCAGTTTTCCCCATATAAATAGGCTAGCTCCGTCTCGTATTTTCATATGCTTGGATTTTTGTTTTGCCCGTTTGACAAATATATCGTGCTTAGGAGGCATCTGAAACCAGGGATGCAACCGTTTCCGAGCAACCCAAAAAATGACCTATATCTAATATAAAAGGTTGTTTTTGGCACCCCACACCAATACGTCTTTGACGAGCGTCAAGCTCATTTCTCGACAGCGTGCTTGGTGAGCGGTAGTAGGAAGAGCTCGAGCGCGAGGCCGGCGAAGTAGACCCATGCCGTGATGTAGAAACACGTGCGATAGTCGTACATGTCGACAAGGTAGCCCCCAAGCACGGCCGAGCCGGAGAAGGAGAACACGGAGACGCCCTCGAGTGCATTCCATCGAGCACGAACTTCCTTGCGCACGTAGTCCATCAACACTGAGCGTCGCAACGGCTGCGAGCACCGCATCATGCCGCCCCGCATGAGGAACAGCGCGATCTGCAAGTGTAGCGGTTTCGCCACGGACATGAACAACAAACACGCGGTGGCAAACACTCGAGTCCAGACAATGATGGGCATGCGCCCGAGCCACTTTGACCACCGCTGGGCCACGACCGAGAGTACCATGACCACCAGCGGTTGAACCAAGAAGAGCAGGCTCACCTGGATGGGTGACAGGCCGTATTCCTCCTTGAAGAAGAGCGGGAAGAAATAAATTGTCATGCCCGCGCCATTGCTCATGATGAAATCCGACAGGAAGATCAGCACGGGGACGTGGTGCGCTCGCAAGAATAGGAAGCGTGCCTCCTCCGCACTATCAATGGCGGGCCTCTTCTCCTCCGCGCTGTCTGTAGCCCGCACCGCGAGCGATTCTGCCGTGCCCCGAAGCAAGGCACTACGCTCATGGCTCTCATCCGGCGATTGCTCGCCATCCGAGTAGTCGTACTCGATCACGAGGTCATTGCCCACCACGGTGGGCGTGCGCAAGGGCTCCACGTCGCTGTGCCGACTGGAGCGATGCGAACGGTCCTGTGATTGTAAGCTCACCGTGATGGGTCCTTCCTCATCGACGGCAATCTCGTCGCCGTCATCCTCCAGCGTTCGGTCATCATCAAAGGCAAACAGCACGACCGACGCGATCGCGGCCACGATGGCGCCCACAGCAAGCACGGGCTGCATCTCGGCGATGTGCCATTCATCGCCGACGTACAGGAACAGCAGCACGCTCAGCAATGGGCCCAGCACCATGGCCAGATTACTGATATTGTACTTGATCATGAGCGGGTACGAGCGCTGGCCGTGCGGGATGGACTCGGCGAAGAGCGCCTCCATGGCGGGGCTCTGCAGCGCCGCGAACAGACCCCAGAGCGCAAAGCTCACGTTGAGAAGCAGATAACTGGTCGACATGACGGCCCACAGCGTGAGCATGGAGGTGGCGACGCCCAAGATGGCGGCAAGGCGCAGCACGCGGTCGCGGCGCGAGCGATCGGCCATGTAGCCCGCCGGTAGCGAGAACACGAGCTGCGAGATGCCCTGCACGCCCTTGACCACGCCCACGGGCTGGTTGGAGCCCGTGAGGACGAAGACAAAGCCCGCAATCACCTGCTGGAACAGGATGCTGTGTCATAGCCTCATTCATTAGTGTGCATCCACATCAAACCAGGGTACACCAGAGCATTTGAGCGGAACCTCAGCGTACCTTCGCGCAGCCCAGAAGAAGAAGGTGAAGAGGTACGCGGTGCGCACATTGTGGCGTGCCTCTTCCAGGGTCACGCGGCCGCGTGGCGGCGTCGTGATGGCGGTGACACCCATGACTGGTCGGTGGCTGCTGCGCCGCTGGAGCAGTAAGGTGAGGTGAGCTCTGGCGCGCGTATTGGATTGTGACCGGAGCGCCGCGGCGGGAACGAAGGGGGCCGTCCGTCGACGCGTGGGTTACGTTTGTGTCCGTTCACTGTCAATCTGCATGCGTCAGCTGGATTGCCTGATGTGTGTGTCGATGATGACCAGAGTGACGTTGGTGTCCTGAAAATGGCGTGGTGCACACTAAAGTATTCGCGCCGCAACGTGCACCAAGCAATGGCTTCGATGCTGCGTACGTTTTTACGTGGTGCACGCTATTTGTGCTTGCGGTTGGATTGGACGTGGTGGTTGAAGAACCACCACGGCAACACAAAAAAGATCGCGTCAGTCCCATCAATGTAAAGACTATGAATGTGAAATCCGATACATTCTACCAAGTGATACACAATCGAGAAGCCACGCACAGCGAATATAGTGGATAGTATCCCTTGTATATTTGCATAGTGGGTGAACAAGAGGTAGATCATCATGAGTACTGAGCACATTTCAACGCACCACCACACGAATCCCAAGGAAGAAGCACCGTTTCGAGATCCACGCCACGCCATGCCACGCCACGCATGCAAGCATGCATGCAAACATTCTTCCTCTATTACCTTGGCGCACAAGCTACAGTACAGATGCGTCACCCACTGCACGGTCTGCTTGCTCGGATGGCAACCGTGCTGTTGTTCATCGTGGTCTCTGGCGCGTGGCACGTTCATGGCGCCGCGGCGAGCAAGACCGCGATGAGCCAGCCATCTGATTGGTCGCCAGCTTCGAGTCGCTTCGCGGGCTGGCGCTTTGCCATCACAATCCCTTCCGCAGACCTACATGATGAATCAACATCCGTGTTCATAGAGGATGCCGTCTTTTTGGCGCGGCGGTGGCACTGCTTTGGGTGGATCCAGCTCGTCAACACCTCGGACGTACCAGCGGTACGCTCTAGGCCGGACACAGTAGCTCATTAGCATAGTAGTGCACACCTCCAGCTATACTCTGAACGTTTGCGTGGTGGTGGTGGTGGCTGTCGGTTATGCAGCGTATCGTAGGTGAGGCGCGGTGTCCCAAGCCTTCAGCAGCGGCAGCACTTCAGGAACATCTCGATGCTCAGCCTAGTAGTGCACGGCACGAGTACCCCAACAGCAAAATCCGGTACCATTTCGCGACCTTCCGCGCGCTGGACGCTGCACGTTACGCATCCGTGGCGAAGCGAGTATTTCCTGTTCGAAACGAGTGTGTCATGGGTGGTGGTGCATCCGCAGAATGCGGCCAACGGCAATGACAGTATGAATACAGACAGATTGCATGAGGCTTACATACCAACAGCATCAAAACAACATGCATGTGTATTCTTCTTCTTCTTCCTCCTCCTCCTCAACTCTCTTTCGGTTGTGAATATAAAAACGACAAAGCGCTGCCAAAATGATCAACTATCCATCCACCCACGAGAGTCCAATTCAAAGCGATCACCTGGGCGCGGTCTTCTCCAATGCAACACCACCCGTCCGTCGTACAATCCAGACCGCAGCTTTTCACATCTATCTGGCTTGAATGTACGTGGAGTGGCAGCCTCAAAGTGAGCCGCGCCATCATCACCCCCCTCCTGATGAAACTCGTTGTCTACACAAACCGTTGGTTATGGGTCACCTCCGGCTGGTAGCCTTCACGCAGGAAGTAGCGCTCCACGGCATCGGCGGCGCCACGTCCTTCATGGATCGCCCAGACCACAAGCGATTGTCCACGGCGGCAATCGCCCGCGGCAAACACGCCCTCCAGCGAGGTCTGGTAGTCACCATACGCGGCGCGAATGTTCTTCTTCTGGTCCACATCAATGCCGGATTGCAGCGCCAAGGCCTGCTCCGGGTGCGCAAACCCCATGGAAAAGAGCACGAGATCGGCCGGAAACTCCTGCTCCGAGTCCGGCACGGGTGTCACCACCCCCGTGGCGCGGTCCTTGACACAGCGCTGCGCCACCACGTGGGTTACCTCCCCCTTGGCGTTGCCCCGGAAGCATTTCGTGAGGAAGCCATACTCGCGCGGGTCCTGATCAAACACGGCGCGTACTTCCGCGTGGCCATAGTCCACCCCATAGATGCGTGGGTACTCGGGCCATGGGTTCTCGGGTGCCCGTGACGCGGGGGGCATCGTGTTGATTTCCAAATTCACGACCGACTTGCAGCGATGCCGCATCGACGTGGCGATGCAGTCCGTCCCCGTGTCACCCCCGCCAATCACGACCACGTCCTTGCCCTCGGCCGACACAAAGTCCCGGTTCCATCCACTTTGCAACTTGCCGTCCACCGTGAGCAGCAATCGCTTTTGATTCTTGGTCAAAAACTCCATCGCGAAATGAATGCCCTTGAGCTCACGGCCCGGGACATCGCCCACGTCGCGGGGCACCGTTGAGCCCACACAGAGCACCACGGCGTCGTTCTCGCGCTGCAGACTCGTCATCGTCAGTGGTATCTTCCGATCCTCGTCGTCTTCTTGGTTGCCACGTGCGTCGTTGGTCTTGGGCGCGTGGCCATCCATGCCGTCAATCTCGGCATTGACCACAAACGTGATGCCTTCTTCACGCAGGAGATCGACGCGGCGGTCCACCGTCTTCTTCTCCAGCTTCATGTTGGGGATGCCATACATGAGTAACCCGCCCACGCGGTCCTCACGCTCATAGACCGTCACCGTGTACCCCTTCTGGTTCAATTGATCCGCGGCGGCGAGGCCCGCGGGGCCCGAGCCAATGACGGCGACGCGTAACCCGTTCCGGCGAGGGATACGGGGTACGATCCATCCTTCTTCAAACGCGCGGTCCACGATGGCGTACTCATTGTTCTTGATCGTGATGGGGTCATCCACGAGCCCGGCCACACAAGCCGACTCACAGGGCGCGGGGCACACACGACCCGTGAACTCCGGAAAATTGTTGGTCTTGTGCAGGCGGTCGCTAGCCTCGCGCCACTCGTCTCGGAAGACCAGCTCGTTCCATTCCGGGATGAGGTTGTTCACGGGGCAGCCCGTGTTCGTCTGGCAGAACGGGGTGCCGCAGTCCATGCAGCGCGCGGCCTGCACCTTGCGCTCGCGTGGGTCCCTCGTCTCCGTGTTGATCTCGTTCCAGTCATGAAGGCGCTGCGTGGCGTCGCGGTACGGATCGGGCTGCCGCGCAAACTCGATGAACGCACGCGCACTGGCGATCTTGCCCGTGGAGCCGTCGCGCTTGGCGAATAGCTCCTGATCGGCGTCGGCATTGGCCGTGGCATTGGCGGTGGCATTGGCGGTGGCGGGGGATGCCTGGGCACTCGTGGGCGGCGTGCGAGAGCTCATTCGACGCGTCGAGGGCGTGCGCATCGAGCGCGAGGACATCCGCACGGCAGAGCGCATGGTGGTGGCTATGAGGGAGGGATTCAGATAGATAGATAGAGAGAGAGCAGAGGGGCTCGTATGCGCAAGCCACTCGACCCGTCGAGTTTAAGAATGACGCGATGGAAGATGTTTCGGTTTTTTTGTTTTTATTTTGGCGGTCTGCTTCTGTGTGCGTGTTTTGGTCATGGATGGGTACTGATTTAGATGCATGGATCGAAAGATGGATTTATGCAGGTTGTGGAGCCAGGTGTGCGCTGACACGGTCAATTCAACGGCAATTCAATTGACCATTCGAACGGCAGCAGTATAAAAAAGGAGAGGGTGGAAGGGGTATTGTGCTGACGCATGGAAGGAGATCAACGGAATCGACGGTTTCGAGAAATTACGGAAAGAGACGAGTTGAAGTGCGGAAAGGGGAGCTCTCGCTGCGGTAAAAGGAGTCTGCTTAGCGAACATGCGAGCGCATGATCTGGCGTGCCGCGCTGTATCTGCAACACCCACGAGCAGGGGAGCGGGCAGGTGAAGGCATGTGGAGGTTTGGCGACATCCTGCGCTACGTTAGTTGTGTCCGTCGAAGTTCGACAATGATCCGTCACATGCCCATCTGAATTCGTTTGACAGGGGAATTTGTTTACACGGTTTATGCAGCGTTTGGGCAAACAACACAGACTGTTAAAGGAACTTTACCAAATATGGTGTCTTTTTAAAACAGTTGTCAAATGTAGGACCAACATGACAAATCTGAGGGCTTTTATCTTGGCGGACTACTAAGCAGTGCTTAGTAGTCTGCCAAGCGCTTAGTAAGCACTCCATCTTGTCAAACGTTGGGGCTCAACTGTACACCACCTGGGTACAAATATCCAGAAAAGTGGTTGGCAACCGTTGCTAAGGAAAATTCACCGCCCGCTTCGCTTCGCTCCGCTAGAGCGCTCCTTAATCGCAACCTCCGCTCCGCTGCGGTGCCGCACAATAGATACCAGCTCCCTGTGGGTACGCGTATTCCGCGATAGGCGCCGCGCCCCCCACCTCCGCTTCGCTTCGGTTGGGCCCCGTTTTCTATGCGCTCAAAGCGAACAAACTTGTCAGAAATGGGGTTTTCCTACAAAATTTCACACAAGCCCCCACAAATTTAAAAAACCACATTTGTCAAGTTGTCGTCAAACTCCCCCACCTTTGGTAATTGTTCCTTTTTGATACTCCAAAAGTATATCTATACTCAATTTGAGTACAGGGAGATGGGGGGAGGGGGTGAACTTCGACTCCATTGTGGCTGATCGAGCTTGACGTTTAACCAGAGCGCAACAATGGATGATTTGGCCGTAATGTGAGCACAAAAAAGATGGTTTGTTCTGGGGGATTTTTTGTCGATCAGAAGTAGCCCAGCATGAGCTTACTCAAATTAACAGATTACCAGCACCCTCTTGCGTACGTAACCCATGATAGTATTGTCGTTAGCAACGCCATTAAGCCATCGATCCATGCACTTGTTTCAATTTAAATTCGTCGGGTACGAAACTGTACCATTGCCATGCTCAGTTTTGTCCATCATCGGGTCGTACCGCGGGTCGCCGCCGTCCGAACTACGCGGTAGTCCACATCCCTACCCGAGTCTCACATCTAATCTCGCAAGGCATCAATGACTTGCCGTTGCGCGCACCTATCTAGTACTACATGTACTGGTGCGTCTCAATGGTTAATCCTCTACGATGTCTGCGCTAAATAGGAAGGGTCGCTGCTGGTAACTTGCCAATGATCCTTCGTGTTGGTGGAAATTGTAGACGACTGTGCAATTATACTATTTACTTGTATATGGTACGTCTGGACATTTGTTTGGACGAAGAGGCACTACCGTATTTTCCTTGATACAGTACTGTTGCGGAATACCGATATACTGAGTATACGGGTGATTTCCCGATATTCTTCTTTGAATCCTGAACCGACGTGGTCTTCCGGATATTCTTCCTTGAATCCTGAACCGACGTGGTCTTTGACGATCTTTGACTGTCAACTTGGAGTGTGTTTACTGATTGCTATAACCGCAGACCTGCTTCATGTATGAGTTGCTACTTTATTGGGCGTAACCCAACGGAATGACGCGGCCGCATAAGCATCCTAGCTTATGATCATGCACCATTGTTCGGCGTGTATTTAATAGAAGGTTCACATTTCAATCCTGTGCGAGCAATACCCAAATCGAAAGCCAGAAGCAACAATGCAGCCTTCAGTCACTCGAGCGTATTTGATTGGTTTAATTAGCGACATACCCTTGATCCCGGTCCAAGCTGATTATTTATTTGCCATGTATGTAGTGCGAACTCCAGCGGGATTTGATTGAGAACACGGAGGCTCCAACGATCGTGCTGATTCGCTCGTGCCTCGTGATCCAAGGGGGTACCTACAAGATGCACTATTACACTGCACATATAGCGATCGTTGAACAGCGCGGTAAGTATTCCTCAACGCCGAATGTCACATGAAGTACAGTACCTTGCGAATTCTTTGGACCCATCTGCGTTGAGCAGTTTGGAGGTAGATCGTGATGTTGAAGTGCGATTTTTGGGGTAATTTCTCATCGCCACCGTTCTAAAAACCTCAGTGGTTGATCTCCGAACGAATTGAAGACAGAGACAGTTGTGCGAATGCACTACCCCAGCTGCACCTTAGCGCATTTTTGCGCAGTCGACACTTTTTCTAGCATATGTGGTTGGTGTCTCTAACCCGTGATAGTTGTCAAAAATAGTCAAGGTAAAAGCATAGATGAAGCACCTTGGTTCTGAGAGGTGTGCAGCATGCACACTTTTGCAGTTGTTCCATAGGTCAATAGCAACATGAGTCCAAGCATTGCTCACGTTGCCGTTCAACTAGGTATGGGTTTTAATTCCTCAAACTCGGTTGCTTGTCCTTTTGATACTGTACCTCATCTTCTGTGTGTGTGTGGGGGGGGCAAGTTTGAGGATGATGATACTGAAAGCTAGCATGGGCCACGCGGGTGCACGACTCGGGGCGTAATGCACGTTTTGTAAGCCTGATAAACCATGGTGAAGTGATTAAATCGGAAATTGTTTAACCCTTCTAACCATGTCCCACCCGAGTTGGCTATGACCCTTAGCCAACTCTCGACGTTGGAATCCATAGCCTATTAATATGGATTCCGGCGTCGAGAGTTTTCTATGAGTAAAAAACTTGCTCGGATTTCGTTGTGTCTTGCACTGCACCGGAAAACGTGGTGGGAAATATGGTTGCGCAAGCACTTGAAGTACAGTATACTACCCCTTCCATAAATACTTGAAGTAAATTAATACTTCAAGTATTTAAGAAGGCGCATGAAGTCAGCAACTTGAATATCCTGTGAAACCAAACGAAACCCACGATTGTGCGCTTTGGTACCAAAACTAATGCCTTGATGACCCCGCAAAGCCCACACAAACCATGCAGGCTCCATAGCAATGCATTTTGTGAATTATGTGCGCCTAGATGGATTTTGTTACTGCTGAAGACATCACAAAAATTTCTACCAACTCGACTCGAGCGTATCGACACTTTTATACCTCTTTTGCCTGGATTTTGAAGACCCATAGCATTCCGTCTTCAGTTGCTGTGCTCGAGTCGCTTACTGACGTAACACAGAGTCTAGTTTGCAGAGCTTGGTACAGTACTGTAGGAAGAGGCACATGGTCAAGAACAGATCGCGATCCACGAAAAATGGGCATGCAATACATGTATGTATGTATGTACCTTGCGCAAGAACATCCACGTGAGCGAAAGGGAACCGCACACCATTCATCACCGCCGACAGCAGCGCGTCACCGCGTTCTCACTGGCGCATCCGAGACGCAATACACGTATCGATGGACGCGGCGCCAAAAAGCTGCGTGAGAGTGTAATAAGCAAATGGACTGATCGATGGCAATTGCTGATTCCGGTGCGCACGTGCGTTTTAATCAAAATCCTATCCTACAATAATTATTTTTATTCAGGGGCAGAAATACAAACATGCGTAAATTGTCAATATTTACCAGCAAACCTTTGCTGCGTTTTCGGTGACACTGATCAAAAAGCTCTCCTTGAACTTGGTACCTTGGTTCCGCACCGTCGGAGCCGAAGGAAATAATTACTGGCTGCGGTTAATCCCGCACCTGATTCTGCATTTTTTATTTTTGCTATTAATTTTTATTGATAGGCGGCGATGGGATACCATCACCCTGCCGCACTAAAGTCGGCAGGTGTATCAGAAGAGCATCACTAACCGTGCCAACTTGAACTTGAGATGATCACCGGGTGATGGCGAAAGCGAAGAGTGTTGTCCTCGGGCGTCGATCCCAACTTCCATGCCTCCGTGCGAGTTTCAACAGCTGAGCGGTCCTATACAAACCTCAACACTCAACACTGAAGAATGAACTTTCGTACTGTACGTGGGTTGATTAGCTCAGCTGGTAGGGTGGATGCAGCGATGGGCGTCTCCGGGATGATCGATCGGATCCCCAAGCAGTGGCTAACAAGGCATGTTGCCAGCAATGTTGGCGGACACAGGACGTGTGGTTGATTTCTTGATCTCCTCCTCCTCCATCTGTACACCGTACAGTAGTGTATGGGGGAGTTGCTTTTTTCGTTCCCATCACATTGCTTACGCCCAATTTGCCAGCACATCTCTTCTTCCAATCCTTGGTCGAGGCTCGTGCCCTCCTTTCCTCTCCTCCCCCCCCCCTCCTCGATAGGAGGACTCGCTTCTAGGCAAGGCTGCACGGATTCCGGTCTTGGAGCAGAAGCTGCACCCATCCAGCTCTCCATATCTGCTTCTTCCTTCCTTTCATTTCTCAATTCGCGTGCGTCTGCTCAAGTCTCTTTCATCCGTGCAGCCAGCGCTCCCTTCTTCTCCACAGCCACAGCTACAGTCAAGGGACGACTTTCTTCCATCATGGCAGCTGAAGATGTCGCTGCCACGCCGCAGGTGATCACGCCACCGCAAAAGACCTGCGCACAGGCCGCCAAGGCCCGGGTCGTGCAGCACTGGACCGTGCCCGAGAAGCACCGCTCGGCGGAGCAGGACAAGGCCGAGGAATGGCTCGTCTCGTTCTATTTCGGCAAGAACCGCTACGTGTCCCTGCCCTGGCTGCGGTTCTCGCGCTGGTACCTCTTCTTTGCGAGCTTCATCGTGCAGTTCTGCATCGGTTCGCTCTACTCTTGGTCCGTGTTCAACAAGCCGATCGATCGCCACATCTACGACGACGACAGCAAGGGCCGCGCGGTCAACGCCTTCTACATCGCCGTCGGTGTGTTTGGCACCACGACGGCCATCATGGGGCCCTGGATTGAACGCAATGGGCCGCGCGCCGGCGTCCTGCTGGGCACGACCTCGTTCTTCATCGGCAACATGATCGTGGCAATCGGTGTGCATGCCAAGTCGATCGCCGCTGTCTACATCGGCTATGGCATCTTCTGCGGCTTTGGCATGGGCCTCTGCTACATCTCCCCCGTCTCGGCGCTTCAGAAATGGTTCCCCGACTACCGAGGCACGGCCGCGGGCTTTGCCGTCGGAGGCTACGGCGCCGGCTCGGTCGTCTGGAGCAAGGTCTACCTGCCCTGCATCGACGCGGTGGGGCTCTCGTCCACCTTCATCGTCATTGGCTGCTGCATGTGTACCTCCATGTACATCTGCGCCATCATCCTGCGCTCACCGCACCACGAGTTTGTGGTCAGCGGACTCAACATTCACGGCGAGGCCGTGGAAGAGGCTGATGAACTGATTCATCGGGGCGAAAAAGTCAGCGCGATGTCGGCCCACGCGTATGAATCCATCACCACGCCGACGCCCGAGGACATGCAGGAACTGATTGAACCCACGACCACGGCGCATACCCACGTGCGCAAGCTCACGCTGATCCAGGCCATCCAGACCATCGACTTTATGTTCATGTACATCATGTTCTTCGCCAACCAGATCTACGGCCTCATCGTGCTCTCCAAGCTCTCCAACATGTGCACCGACATTTTCGGCAAGACGGCCGAGCAGGCCTCGGACATTGTCTCCATCAACGGCGTCTTCAACTGCTGCGGTCGGCTCGTGTTCCCGTTGCTCTCGGATTTCATCGCGCGCAAGTTTAAGGTCGAGCACGCGTTTGCGCGCAAGTGCGTGTTCTACTATGCGCTGCTGTCACAGGTCATCATCGTGGCCACGATCCCGACGCTCATGCGCAACGACCACTACTCGGCGTTCGTGGTCGAGGTGTTCCTGCTCACCGCCGCCTACGGTGGTGGCTTTGGCACGATCCCGTGCTTCCTCACCGATATGTTTGGCGCCTTCAACATTGGCGCCATGCACGGCCTCATCCTCACGGCCTGGTCCATCGGCGGAGTCGTTGGAGGGCTCACGTTCAACCACACGTTCCAGAACCAGGTCGCGGATGGCATGAGCGAGTCGGATGCCTACATCTCGACGGTCAACAAGATCCTGATCATCATCATCATCGGCTTCGTCACGGTCTTCTTGGTCCGGACCAACCCGGACGACCGCTTTGCCCCGGGCTACCACTACAGTCTCTTTGGCAAGCGTGTGATCAGCATCGAGGGCAAGCAGAAGAACGAGAAGGGCGAGGCTGTCACTGAGACGGCCTAGGCGACTACTCAGTGCAAATGCAAACGCAACGCAACGCAATCGCACACAACGATAGGATTGCAGTTGGATGAAGCGTAGCAGAGCGAGCCGAGCAAGCTACAGGATATATTTGTTGATTTGATTCGATGTGAATATAGTTGTTGGATGTACATGAAATTCGGTCTGTGTGCTCTTGTTCTGGTGATCTAGGCGAACCAATCGGCCCAACCGTCGATCGGTGAACGATGGATCAGGCGGTTGATGACGTTTTTTTGGTATGGAGTAGATGGCATCAACTCGAGTGCAACGAGTGAGATGAGGTGCTAACGTCAAATTACTGGAACTACAAGTTTTGGTCATGCGACCGTCTACACCGATATTATAGCCTTTGATGATCTGATATGAGAGGGCTGATTTTCGCGAGTGGATTCACTGTCAGTCCCAGAGCGGCAGCGACCCCGATATCCACTGAGTTTTACGCAGATCAACTGTAGCGTGTTGCCCAAGGAGCATAGCAGACGAGGGAATAGTGCACGTTGGCAATCTACATGGCTACACATTTGCTGATCTCTTATCGCTTACTTTACTCAGACTCCAATGACTCGCCAGCCCACTGCAGTCTTCAGCAACACCTAAATGGATCCGCAGCTTTGGACCAGTACATGATTCCACATGGAACGACTGCGCTTGCTCGTTGCGATAGCAAACCAGTGATATTAATCAGAGGAGTGATGCGGCATCTTCAGTGTACGTGCGTTCTCTTTTCTCTTCCCATGCGATATATCCTGATCCTGATTTGTCGAATACTTTTTTTTTGCATTTTTTTGGCGAAGTGGTTGCTCCGACACGGTGCTTGACTAACACGCGGAAACAGAATGTTCAGAAATTATTATTCCTAGCCCAAAACGTGTTCTAATTTGTATCCATTCAGTGCAGCTGGTGTCCAAACAAAACTGCAAGGAGGGTTGGAGTAAATTACAGTTAGGGAACGCGTTTCCCAGAATTTTCCGTTGTGTTCTTGAACGCGAAAACAACGTGAAGAACATCACTTTATGAGTAAGTGGGTCCAGCAGACAGTATCTCTATCGTAGTGCGCGATTTCATCCATATAGAAAATATCACATGCCACGTTAGCCATCCAGGAGTGTCTGGAGTTTCAACCGCAGATGGTGAAGGGTCTCTAACCCAACCGAGGCCGCCTCCTATACAGTCGGTACGACTTGATGCCGTGGCAGTCTCTCAACCTCGACACCGGATGGAAGTGAGAGAAGTATGCTGAAGCGTGCGTCCTCGTGCGGTTGGTTGGTCTTCTGGCGGAGATTGAATTCGGTCGGCCTGACCATCCTTTGCGTCTCTAGAACGAGATGGCGTATCAGCCATTTCGGCGGCGTTTAGTGCTCGGATCACGGTAACCGGCAGGTCCTCGTTGAGGATCTTGTTTATCGTTCACACCGTAACTCGGACTCCAAACTCAATATAGCCACTAACTAAAGACACGCACACACCATCACCTACACCGAGTACCAGAACCGAAGCAGGCCCAACTTATCCGGACAGACAAAATGAAGAGATTGGCGGGTGGAGGGAGAACTCACATGTAGCGTGCTAGCTAGGATTACTCTTCTCCGTAGTACAAACGATTATCGGCTACAGTGCGTCATCTAACTGTGATTTATCTGGTACTTAGAGAGTCTCTACATGTGCACACGTGTACCCACCGCAAGGATGCGGCGTTCTGTCAGTGATTTTTATAGCCCAACTGCGTCCGTTCTTTAACTGGAACTGACCGATGACGTTTACGAAGCCACGGCATTTACATTGCGCACTTGGGTTTGATCCTTGCGTGCTGCTGTGGCGCACTCCGCTTGCACGCACAGACACCTGTATTCGTACACTTGCCACGATCTCAGGTGGGCAAACCAAGGGGGTTTGTACTGTGTGCTGTCGGCATTAACCCTATCTTTCCCAGAATTTAATATCTGGACCTCCATGATGTGTATTCGGGATGCCAAACTGATCAAGCATGTTGCATGCTGCATACATGCAACACCGCGAATTGTCTATGGACAAGCATGCATCGTCCACACTCGTCCACAATGGAATCAGGTGGGTAACATGGACTTGGTGGGGCAGTAAACAGAAAAATGTCGAGAACTTCCCATTGAATATTAATACTGCAGTTTGTATGCAGACAATTTGGAATTCAGGGATCACTTGCAAAGTGCAATCATGTGATTGGAACAAAATAACTCGAGCCAATCGTAGGGATCGACTTTGAGCTCCCTCGAGAGTCTCCGGTAAAGGCTTCCCGGTAAGGAACCTGGATAAGCCCAGAGGCCGCATGGCTGCCCTGTACCTTGGTGTCATATCTATTTAATAATGATTGCGGCATTGCGCCACTCCTCGCCGTTCCATATTTGTTAACGCCAGTTTGCCTTGCTCAATCCCGTCGCAGTGTCACGATGGCCATCCAGCACCAGTAGGACTCCTACCAGCAGGACTGGTGCTGATCAGCCGTGTGGAATACTGATTCAGCAGCCAGTGCGCTGCGCGACGTGACTCTCTCTGCCTAATGCCTATTAATACAGTACTGTACTGTGCACACCCCATCCCTGTCTCGTGACCAGCCAGCTGGGGTCTATCCTCAGCTCCATTGTGTACAAAGCATCCTTCTTTTTCTCCCCCCCTCCCCCCGCTCTCGTCCTCTACCGGTCTCCTGTGACCGGCTCCTCTATCCAAATACACCGTAGCTCCTCCAATTCCGATTCGTCAGCGACCGAAAGCCCACCACGACACACACATCAGTCTGCATCTTGTTTAGGCTGTCTCCAATTAATTACCCGACGCAACCCCCAACGCTCGCCACGGCAGCGACTGCAGTGCTTGTTCTTTATCGTGAGGCTCCGACCCGCTCCCTCATTCACCAATCGAGTTCCGAGCAATCTGCAGAGGAAGCAACCACAGGAGCACTAGTCATTAGCGAGCGCTTCTCGGCGCTGCTCACCACGCGCCAAACCAGCCAGTTACAACGAGTCCTCAGTCTCCTCTCCTTCTCCGTCTCCGTCTCCGTCTCCGTCTCCTCTCCTCCTCCCCCACCACCCCTCGCCTCCCCTTTGCGATACCGTCATGATCCTCCGGTTCCCATTGCCGCCAGGGTACTTCCCGCCCATCGAGCTCTCGCCCGACGAGACGCTGGCGCACAAGGAACTCGTGGCCGCCATCGTCAAGAAGACGCGCACCGAGTACGACCAGTACGTGGGCCAGCACGAACGCAAGGTGGACCCGCGCAAGTGGACGCTCACCAAGAGCAAGTCGGTCGCCTCCTCCTCCTCCCCCTCCATCTCCTCCTCCAACGGTAGTAACAGCAGCGCCGCCGCCTCCAGCAGCGGCAACTCCACCTATGGCTCACGACTAAAGATCTACAAGCGGCGGTCCGAGTTTGGCGCCGCCCGCGTCGGGCTCACGGGCCTCAGCTCGCAAGCACAATTCACCGACGCCGCGCTCTCGCACACGACCTCCTCCGCGGGGGACAGCTGCAGTTCTCGCAGCAGCATGCGTCCGCCCGCGTTGTCCACCTCGTCCTCTCACTCGGTCTCCTCCTCGGGCTCCCACCGCGGCGAGCGCTCCAATTCCATCAACAGCGTGAGCAGTCTCGGCCTCGGTCTCTCCGCGCTCTCCGTGGGCAACGTCATGCACCGGAACAGTACGCTTGAGCCCACGGCGTTGGTCGTCGGCACATTGGACGGCACGGTGGACGACCTTGTCTTCGCGCTTCACGAGAGCTCGGTCGAGAAGATGCAGCAAATGTGCGCCTTCCTCGGTGATGACTCGCTCGTCGATGCCGTGGTGCTGGCCCCCATCCTGTGCAGCCGGACGACCTATCTCGGGCTCAAGTGGCGGCTCGTGCACACGCCGGGGGGCAACCGCGACATGTGCTACATCGAGTACGTGGGCGTGGCCAACGACTCCAAGGGCGTGCGCTACGGGTTCCGCGTGGTCGAGTCCGTGCTGGCGCGCAACTGCCCGCCGTTTGAGGACAAAACGATCACGCGCGCCGATACCTCGTTCTGTTATCTGTTTCGAGAAACCAGGACGCCTGGCGTCGTGGATGTCTATGCACAGGGCGCGTTTGATTCCTCCATGGACCTCGTGACTGCGGGGGGCGTGGGGGACTTGCGCACCACGACCGAGCAGCTCCTGATCGTGGCCAGGCTCATGGAGCGCGCGGAAAGCAAGAAGTTGGCCGAACTGGTGGCGGAGCAGGCCGCCAAGCCCCCTCGCCTGCAGAGCGGTGGACGCAGTGAAAGTAGTGCGCTCTGTGCGCTGTGTTCCTCAAAGCCGGGCTTCTTGTCTTCGAATACGAGCTGCCAGACGTGCGGGCGTGTCGTGTGCTCCAAGTGCCGCGTGAAAAGGACCACGCCGGCCAGACGTGGCAGCAGCAGCAAGCAAAAGATTACCAGTTGCAAATCCTGTGTGGCCCACGTCGTGGCGACCTCCCCGTTCGCGAATGAAGCGATCAATGACCCACAGGCCATCGCAGCGGCACGCAAGGAGCGCGAGCAGATCCGCAAGCTGCGCACTGGCTCCTCCTCTTCGTCGGCAATGACGGCGACAACGCCGATGACCACGAACATGATGCTGCTGCCGCCTCCGGTGCCTGGGTACAGCAACAGTCGCGGCAGTAACAGCAAGCAGTGGGCCATCACCTCGGATTCCGTCTCCGAGACTGAGTACTCGGGCTCCATGCCCTCGTCTTCCATGTCCTCCATGTACTCGGACGTCGACGTGGATGACCTTGGGTACTCAAGCTCCATCACCTCGGTCAATGGTGAGGCGGGCAGTACCGCGATGGTGCCGGTCATGAGCAATCCGACATCTATGGCCAACATGCACTACCAACAGCGCAAGATGCCCGCGGTGGCGGAGACATCGAGTGCACCGCCAGGA
>JAADWT010000344.1:0-23162 GCA_023336285.1 Pythium grandisporangium
CCGCTCTAAGCGAACGTGGGGTTGAATCGAGGGTGCAGCAGATGAACCAATTCAGTAACAGTTATAGCAGCGAAGGAGAATCACAATTCGTGGGATTCTAGTCCCTTACATGGATTGGAGCAAACATCGTCCGGTCGGTGGCTTGGACACTTCCGGATCGATTACGTGCTCATATAACATCACTGTGGTTTGGGCCGCGTTTTCGTGATGGAGTTTGACAGCTCTTGTAATTGATCTCGTGCTGCAGTCTTTTGTTTCCAACAATCGATTACGTTTTTCGATCCGACAGTTTGACCAGCGACACCGTTTGGTGACGGTTGGGTGATTCCATCACCCAACCGCCACTACTGCATGAGTCACACGCCATCACAGTGACGGTGTATTACTCTGTGAGCTTTTTGTTACAAAGGTATTGGCCCTTGGAGATCATTGCCTCACTGACCAAGCATGCCCGCGAGCGACAGTGAATCAAATGGGAGCTCGACTGAGAGCGAGTACCTCGGCGGTTCAGACGCTTCCATCGATGAACACACCGAGCAGTCAGAGCAGGCGGAGTATGGCGAGCGAGCCTGCGCAGAACCCGAGGCAGCCTCACAGCCTCGTAACGGTTTGCGCACAGGAAAGCAACGCTCACGTGGAACCGGGGATGTATCAGAGCATGCGTTTAGCGCCAACGCAAAATATTCAACATAATGAGGAGCGGGGGGAAGAAACCAAGAGCAACTGGAACCCCACGTCAGTCCGGGGACTTGGAGTGCAAGAAATCTACCGTTGGGAATGCGGGATTTTCCGGTGCAGCACAAGAGAATACGTCGAAGAGAGTGGGGAAAGAGTCACGGTGGGCCGCTACAACACCAGTTCACCTTGCGATTTCTGGGAACAAAGAACCTCATCCCAGGGATGACGATTTGGTTAGTGATTTTGAGGCAACACCACCAACATTCGAGGCAAAACCGTTTGTGGAAGCGACTAATAGAGGACCACCTCAACCTTCGATTTGGGATGCGAAAACGTCACCAATCAACCTCATGGATTCGGTTGATGAAATAGGTGAAAAGAAGCCATATATTACAGGTGCTGGATCAAGCGCTTCCACCGCATGCGGATCAAAGCGATCTTCAAAATTTCATGGCGGTTTGGTGGATGAAGCACACGGAATGGCCTACCAGCTCGAGCGGAAGAAACCGAGGACTGACGTTGAGTCATCAAACACTTCTGCTGATTTTGATTTCAAGTCGATGAAACCACACAACTCCAAAAGATATGGGATGACAACTCGCCAGGGAGCACTTTCGTCATCTGTAGCAGCTGCGCGTACATTGCCGCGATCAACAAGTTCCGCGATATCAACGGAGACCAGCAGTCCGCCTTCTAAATGCTCAAACTGCTTTCAAGGATTACTCGCACGACCCGCGAGCCACGTGCTACCGTGGTATCTGCACTGCAAATGCTGTGGCCACAAGTATCCCAGCATCGAACTGTCCTCGCAAGGTGAGGATCGGTGCTGCCGGCATTGCCAACCCATCGCGCAGCGAACTCGACCGGTTCCTTCTTGCTTGTATTGCGGGTTGACTCTTGCCGTGTAGACAGATGACTTGAACGCGGATTCATGGTACTGTGCGTGTAGCTGCTGTCAGCGCTCTCTTCCGGTAGCTGCCTTTGGTGATACGCGTTCAACCCCACGGCAGTGTATGGATTGTGGCTCCGTACCTGAGATGCAGCGTCGATATGACATTGCACGGGCATCCAAACATACCATCGTCCCCCTTGTGAATGAGCTAAAAACGACGTTGCTACGCTACAATCAGAGGACGCATGGATCGCATGGAGCGAGCCCGATGAGCACATTGATCGGTAAACAAGTGCGCGGTCATCCTGCATCCCAAGCCATCCGTCGGCTCTGTCGGCGAGCCGCACAGGTTCGCCAAAACCTATGTGCAAGTGCTCCGTTGGCCAGCGTTGATGCTCAGATGGAAGATACCCGCTCGGTTGAGCAACAACAGTGGTGGTATCAGGTGATAATGGCCATCAAGCACGAGACGGATCGCCGGACGGAGTGGGTCGTAGTGCACGCCGTACTACTAAGTACACATAACGTCCCTCTGTCGCAGCCCATTCGAAATATCATAGTGCGCTTCAATGGTCCACTAGGCATTGCCAGCACCATGAGCCCATACACCAATATTACCCGCACAGCGAAAGCAGTCCAACTGGTGGGCGAGCTTCGCTAACAGTGGCTAGCTGCCCCACGCGCACCCGCCGCAGTCACTGGGAGTAGCGATGCGGCTACTCAATCAATTCCCCTGCGGGATTGTGGGGCAAAGCCTCTGACGCATAGTCTTAGTAAAACTAACTCTAATAAGCGCATGCAGAACCATTCTGGTGTGTTGGAGCGTACAGCTCCTAGTGCTACTACCTCGGCACTCGGCGCACATATTGCCACTTCCGAGTGCAAATGCTGTCGCCAGGTGCTCCCTCTTCATCGCTTCTCTAGTACGTAGCAGTGGATTGAAGTTTGGCTGCGCCGGTGCATCTTGTGCATTCGCCGGCACAAGGAACGTGCTTGCTCGCGATTCAAAAAGGATTTGCCGCCGTGCGGGCTTATTACCGTGTCTTCCAAGGCCGGGTCTTGCTGATCAGACTATTATTCTACACTGAGCCCCCACTGCTGTCCTCTTTGATTCGAGGCTCACGTTCGACCATGCACAAGGGAGCACTTGGCCGTTGCGAAGACTGGTCATCCTTGATCGTACAATGGCCTGTACATGTTGCGTGTTAGTCAAGTTTCTTATGCTCTTACTTGCCACGAGTCCACACACGGATTGATCGACTTTGGTCGCTGTCTTATCCACTACCACATTTTCCTTCAATGCGTCAGCATCTTGTGTCTTCGTCCTGCTCAGACAGCGTAGGTAGAGATGATGCAGGTTCACACAGTGTTGCAGCACTATAGCATCAGAACCTCCATTGTCTATAGTTCTTGCCGTAATGTCGTTGCGTCAACAAAATCTATCGGGTCACTTGAAAGTCGCTCCTGCTTGAGCGATTTGTCACTCCCTTCCTTCCCTACCTATGAGCCAGCCATGTACTTGGTTGAATTGCTTCAATCGATTCCATAGCACACGGTTCGTCCGTGCCTTCAGCGAGTTGAAATGGCACTATCATTGGCCCATATTGCACACTCTCGTACCGCGTCATCGTCGGTGAAGCGAGTACCCAAACCATGTCCTATCGTTTGAGTCTTTCGGCCGTCGCGATCCACGGTCTTGGGTATAGTATAGAATTCTTGGAGCACGCCTCATTACATGCCACGTCGCATATATTCGAAAGCCGGCGCCACGTGGTCATCACTTTCTATAGCAGCAGCGGCCAGGTCCAGTTGGATCGTCCCGTTGGACGGTATGGGCACGTGTCTTGTCCCGGCCAACAGACAGCTCCGTTCCGTCCTGGTACATGACGGTCCCAGGCGGAAGGAAGGGGGAGGGGGGGGCGTACCGCCAGAACAAGAGCACGCACGGAGCATCCGTGTGGCGAGGTCATTTTCATTGTGGCTGGCATTCCCTCTCGTCGCGCTCTACTTTGCTGTGCCGATATCAGGCATATTCGTCGCCAAGATGGTTCAAGAAGGTAGTGATTTACTGCAGTCGCCTGGCGTCGCGGCAACAACGTACGTAGCCATTCTGGAGAATGACCAAGAGGGGATGGCTTCCGATACGAGTCGAACCGCTGGTGCAACCACGAACCAGCGAGGCGAAGACGACGAGGACGAGGACGACCACCAAGAGCTACAAGAAGAAGATGAACACGAGCAAGAGGTGACCTTGATCATTGGCGGCATGACCTGCAGTGCGTGTGCATCCACCGTGGAGGCGGCACTGGCGCATGTGCCCGGCGTGGGCTCCGTCACGGTCAACGTCGCCACGGAGCGAGCGATCGTTCGCTTCCATTCGGCGACATGTCCCGGTATCCGCGCTCTACTGGATGCCGTCGATGCGGTGGGCTTCACGGCGTCCTACATCCATGACTCGGCCAGTGCCTGGGATGCCTCGGAGGCGCAGCGCCAGCGCGAGATTCGCCGCTGGCGAAGTGATCTCCTGGTGGCACTCACCGGCACAGTGCCCCTCGTGGTGCTCATGCTCCTACCCCAGCACGGGAATGGAAACAGCGTGCACGACGCGCTCAGGACCACAGCGTTCCATGGCGTATCGTGGATGACCCTGCTCGTGCTGCTCTGTGCCACACCCGTGCAGTGCTTCGCTGGTCGTCGCTTCCATCGTGATGCCTGGCGCAGTCTGGTCCGAACGAGACCGCGCCGCCTGGGCATGGCCGTGCTCGTGTCGCTGGGCTCGTGCATTGCCTATGTGTATGGCCTGGTCACCATCGCGCGTGGCTTGGTCCACAACAGCCCCCAGCTCGCGCACCCAGACCTGCTCATGACGGCGGCCATGCTGCTCACGTTTGTCATCCTGGGCAAATACCTCGAGGCGCTGGCCAAACGCAAGACCTCGGACGCATTGCGTCAGCTTGGCGCGCTACAGGTCCCCACGGCCACCGTGGTAACCACGGACCCTGAGTCCGGTATCACTATGGAGAGGGAGTTGCGCATCGAGCTCGTGCAACGCGGCGACCTCCTTCGGGTGCGCCGCGGTGATGCAGTCCCCGTGGATGGCGTCGTGGTCAGTGGCCATGGCCGTGTGGACGAGGCCCTGCTCACGGGGGAAAGCTGGCCCGTGAAGAAGCGGGTGGGGGATTCTGTCTTTGGCGCCACGGTGGCCACGGATGGCGGGTTCCTGCTGCAGGTCACGGGCGTGGGGGCCGACACGATGCTACACCGTATCATCCGTCTGGTGGAGCAGGCGCAACGCAGTAAGGCTCCGATCCAGGAGTATGCCGATGCCGTGGCGGCACGTCTCGTTCCCTTCATGCTCGTGCTGGCCACGCTCACGTTTACGGTCTGGCTCGTGCTGGGCGTCACGGGTATGGTGCCCCGTGGGGACCCACGCTACTGGGGGCACGGCCATGAAGGCAAGGAAGAAGAGGTGGAGGAGCAATCCGTGCTGGTGTTGGCGTTAACCTTTGGGATTGCCACGTTGGTGGTCGCGTGTCCATGCGCGTTGGGGCTGGCCACACCCACGGCCGTGATGGTGGGGACGGGTGTGGGTGCCACACGTGGTGTCCTCTTCCAGGGCGGTGGCGCGGCGCTGGAGGAGACACAGCGCGTAACCACGGTGCTACTGGACAAAACGGGTACGCTCACGATGGGTACACCCATTGTCACACAACTGGTGCTGTTGGGGCCGTCTTTGACGGGCAAGGAGTGGGCACGAGAGGAGCTGCTCGCGATGGCCGGGACGGTGGAGCGAGGAAGTGAACATCCACTGGGCCGCGCGGTGGTGGAGTATGCCGACCATGCGCTGTCGACTTTGAATCCACGCGGGCAAGATGGATATGGAGCACGAGTGTTGAGTGGTGGTGAGGATGCTGATGGCTTTCTTGCTGTCTCGGGCCGGGGCGTGGTCGGGTACGTGAATGGGATCCGTGTGGCCATGGGTAATCGTGAATGGATAGCGGCGGAGCAGCTCCTGCTGCACCAGGAACAGCAGCAACACCAGCGATGGCAGAGGCAGTCGACGCGATTCCAGCAACTTGACCACAGTGGTGGCGAGTGTGCTGCTGATGCGGATACTGCTGCTGCAGCGAGTGGTATCTGTATGGGGCATGACCGGCTTCGCGAGCTGGAGGACGAGGTGGCGAGCGTGCAGCGTGCGGGCCATACGTTGGTGATGATGGCGCTGGACGGTGAGCTGGTCGCGTATTGGGTGATTGCCGATGCGCCACGCGTGGATGCTCACAGTAGCGTGGCCCAGCTGCACCACATGGGCTTGGACGTGTGGATGGTGACAGGTGACCACACGGAGACGGCACTGGCGGTGGCCGAGCAAGTCGGGATTCCAGCTGACCACGTGATGGCCGAGGTGCTACCAGCGGACAAGGCTGCCATGGTGCGGGCGTTGCAACACGGCCACGCGGTTGGTGGAACTGACGGCGAGGATGCCGATGGTGAGAGCGCTGGATCGGCTCCGGTCGGCAGTGGCCAAGGCGCGGTGGTCTGCATGGTCGGGGACGGCATCAATGACGCGCCGGCTCTGGCGCAGGCCAACGTGGGCATCGCGATGGACGCGGGTACGGAGATCGCGATGGCTAGCGCGCAGATCGTGCTGGTGCAGTCACGACTCTGGGATGTTGTCACGGCGCTGGCGCTGGCGCGCGCCACGTTCCAGCGCATCCGCTGGAACTATTTTTGGGCAATGGCGTACAATTGTGTGTTGATCCCATTGGCGGCTGGTGCATTGACGCCCGTGGGTGTGCGCGTGCCACCCGTGTGGGCCAGCGCGGCTATGGCCATGTCCTCTGTGTGCGTGGTCTGTTCGTCGCTCTGGCTCAAGCGGTTCCGCACACCTGTGCCGTACTCGCAACCCATGACACACGGTGAGCAGGCGCGACGGCTCAAGGCACAGCAGGCTGTACCGCTGTGAATGGGTCCATGCGTTATAGTGGCGGCGGGCAGAGCAGGACATGAGCCATTCGCTCCAGTCGACCGTGACCAGCGTTTTTTTGTGGTTTCTGTTGCTCACATGTCACAGACGACTGCTTGTCTGATTCTGATCCCACGGTATTAGTTCCCTGTTGTTATTTTTGGTTGTTTCCGTCGATGTTGTTGCCTAGCAATTGGCTTAAATTCAGAATATAATATATTCTGTGCGGTCTCGCATTTCCATTTGAAAAACTGTATGGACTTTTGCCAGTTTGGTTGGCCATCATTCCAGAAAAAATGACAGTAAAATACAGTACTCTTACCGTAAAACAGACGAAGTGTCCGCAGAGTCAAACTTTGATACATCGCGTCGAGTATGCAAAGGGAGAATGCAGCCATGGATGGCGCCGTGCGGCGAGGGATGGAAAGCGATCCACTGGCTGCCAATGCACAGCAGCAACAGCAGCAGGAGGAGGATGGCGATGACGACGTCGTGTTCCTAAAGAGCGAGTACGCTTCCGATGAGCTACGCAACACGAGCGCGCCAAGGCCGCGGAAGCGCCAACGAACGCCAGTGACGACCAGCGCAGCGCAGCGCCAAGCCTGCGACCCGAGCGGACGCAACGCACATGACGTGGGTGTCGTCACCATGCCGGGCAGCGGAACCGCAACTGTATCTGTGTCCGCGTGGTCGACGCCAATGGATGCCGCTCCGGCGATTCACGCGCCATGGAACAATATCCTCACGCACCACGCGTCCCTCGCGGAACAAATGGCCGAGAATGCACGTCGAGAGGTGAGCTTTGTGTCCCCCTTTGAGGCACTGGCGCATCGCCCCCTGGCGCGGGCCATGTCGGATGCGGTAGTCACCAGCGAGGCGCTTCCATCGGTGGCTCAACCAACGGCCTTGCCCTCACCAGCGTTGGTGCGTTTGCAATCGGTCTCGTCGCCAGCGGAACCGTCCCAGACGGTATTAAATGAAGTGGCACGGGTGCAGTCACGACGGACAGCGGGTGAACCTACTCGACCCAATGGCGATGCTGCGTCTATTGCCACTGACGAGCGTCGCCACGTGGAGAGACGGCAGCTTTTCGTTCGCATGCAACGCGTGGAGTGGATCGACACCACGCGTCTTCTTCTTCGTTGGCTACCGAGAATCATGCGCGCCAGCAATCCACGCGAATCGCGTCTGTATCAGCCACTGAAACAGCATCCGCTCGAGCAATGCCAGCTTCGCTATCCACAAGTCGACCGTACACTGCGTCGTCACGCTCATCCACGATTTTGTCAGCAAACGAAAGGCATCATGTTGGTCATGCGCGCCCAGAGCAAGTGTCAAGAAATGGTGCCCCACATCGGGAGGCTGCATCCCCTCGTCGAGACGTGAGTCGTGCAACACAGCCAAGTCAAGGTGGAACCCCTTCTCAACGTTCCCAGTCGAAGCGAGTCTCACGCGGTCGTGGGGATGATGCCAACGCCAATACCAATGGAATAAGGCATGCTGAACCGTCTCGTATCGCTCATGCTTCATTGCGATCACAGCAGCCATCAGACGGTACTCAAATGTCTGTGCACCCACGCCAATACCAGGCTCGTACTGCTACCAATCCATCGGAATTCAGACCATTCGACCTTGCTCGAACAAGTCATGTACACTTGCCCAAACAACGCAAAGAAGCTTCACTGCTCACTCAAATCTCGCTGCCACCACGACCTTTTCACGACCAAACATCAACTTCACGGCGGCAATCTTCCCGTATTACGAGGTCGTCGACATCGTCGTGTCATGAATCAAACAGCATCTCACAAACCTTGTCGACATCACGACACGAGCTGCCCCAGAGTTCACTAAATGCTCAGCGTGAATCATCTCGCACAGTCGAATTTGCGGCGTCATCGTTCCGTGAGCGTTCAAGTAGCTCCCACATCTCTCTTCCGCGACAACGTGAATTATCTCACTCTGCCGAGTCCTCGTCGACATCACGGTATCAATCTTCTCACCGATCGGTATCACCGCGACATAAATCATCTGGCACCTCTTCAACACCATCTTCACATCGCGAATCCTCTCAAAGGAGAGAGACATCAGTATCACCACGACGCGAATCGTTTCGCGATGCAACGTCGTCATCATTGTCGAGCCGTAAGACGTCTTTTTACTTTCATTTGTCCGCACCAAGTTGACAAAAGTCGTCTCGCACGGCCGAATCCTCGTCAACACTGCATCATGAATTCTCCCAACGCTCTTCTACCCGTGATGGGAACGCAGGCAATTCGCGTCGTGAAACCTCTGCAGAGAGGCGACGTGAGTCGTCTCGCGCGATTGAATCTTCGTCCGCAACGCGTCATGGCTTCTCTCGACGAAGTGAGAGCTCAATATCGCCCAGACGATGTTCTCATCATGCTCCACCAGCGTCAGTACCACCACAACGTGATTCCTTTCGAGCATCTCTAACATCAGTGACCTTACGACCCGAGTCATCACGTATTGCCGGGACTCGGGATTCTCTCTCCAGTGGTGCCCTACCAACACCGGGGCTTTGTCCGCGATGCGATGTGGCGCTCCCTCCACATGCGGTCGACCCAACAGCTTCTTTTCCAGTGGGTCACTTGGACTGCAAGTGTTGTCGCAAGGTTTACCGGACAGAAGAGTTCTCTCGTCTTGGAGCAAATCGGCGATGCGCAACCTGTGATCCATCGATGGCCCAAAATGTATCCACTACAAGGCCGGGACAGGCAACAGCATTGTCTGGCGTACACGGTAAGGCGTCGCCAATAGTAAAGGGACATATATCAATGTGGATGAGTTCAATGGTGTCGTCCACCGTCTCCTCTATGATTGCCGTACCAGGACAGAATGCGAGATGTCAACGGTGCACGGCACCCATCCCAACTGAATATATGCGTACGAATTCAAATGAGAATCCACGCCTGCAATGTGCATGTTGTCTACGGTGGCTACGCCCAGTGGTGTTTACGGACATGCAACTCGAGAAGAGCGTGAATCGGCGATGCAGTCATTGCAGTACAGCAGATCAATGAGCTCGTGTGGCCAGTTGCGCAAAAGTATCATCCAAAGCGTTCACGAAGAGGTTCAGTCGGCAGAAAACCTGATCGCGGTATTACTGACTCGTCATAGTAAACGTGTGGCACCATACGGACAAAACAGTACCCAAAATGCAAGGGCGATGACAGCAGGGGTATCAGCCATTCGAAGCATCGCGCTTTTGCAGCACCCAGCGAAACTCGCAGTGGACCGTAAACTCAGCTCGCTCATTGAGCAGCGCACTACGTTGGATCATCACCGAAACGGCCAGCCAACTGCCGTTGATATCGAGGAATGGAACCAGCGCTCAATCATTGTACAAACGATGCTGATCGTCACGTACGCTCACCTGCTGTCGTGTTCATCACTACCCAACGCTTCAAGTATATCGTTGCGGAAGAGGTCGCCACGGAAGCAAATGAATGACGATTTGTCATTACCACCAAGTATTTTAAAACTGGTGAAGAAATACGAAGCTGACCAAGGGGCTTCCGACTGTGTATGGGCATTAGTGCACCGATTGGAACGTGAACAATCATATTTCGAAACGCAATTTCGCGCAGGCTTGGCTAGTCATGCCACTACATTCGCGTGCGGTAATGAATACGCCTATTGCCCGCGATGTGCCGGTGTGATCACACCATGGGGGTCTAGTGAACCCAAACAAACGAAGAAACATATTTGTGCTTGCTGCAGTCGTGTCCTACCAAGCGAGGCGTACCCCTCACGGGGTCATGGTAAACTGCTTGTGGGTGTGAGTCGCTGCATCCCTTGCTTTAAGAGCGCTCGAAGCGATTTGATGACCATTATTGAGGAGAATCGGGTGAGTTATCATGGATATACAGCATTATTATCGGCGGCCGATGCCGCCAGCAATCTGCTCACGAATCATCGCTCGAATCAAAATGGTGTAAACAACACGAACGGTGCGAAGGAGGCGGAACTGTGGCGGTTCAAGCAAGAGATCGACAAGGATTTAGTGTGTACGTCCGGGATCGCAAGGAACTTCTCAGCTCACTTCGCAACGATTCAAGTCCTTTGAATGTCAGAGAAGCGATATCTGACGGACAAGCGCGAGCTCTCGAGTAGCAGATACTGAACGCACGTGGGATGAAGTTATTGGCGAGGAAGGTGCAAGTCTACGCCACGTTGTTGTCGAGGTGTGGGTTACAGCGCCCAAAAGAGGTTCAGGATACGCTTTATCTGATCGAAGGCGATCCAACTGGACACGACAAACGGCCACCGAACGGGTACGTGGCGAATGGAGGAGCGATTTACAAGCGCCAACGGGAAGCAGTGACAAATTCGCATCCAAGCCGTGAGAGTAACTCTGCTAAGCGAGCACGTATAGTGAGAGAGCATCATGGAGCTTGATGCGGGCTTCATTATTTATTAACGCGAACAAAATGGGACTCCTTGGTATCTCACGCTCATGTGCGAAACGTTCACATACAAACACCGACCTCATGCTGTGTAAAGCTACTGGTGTGGTTGAATGAATGATTGAATTGAGTCACCAGCGTGTACTGCAGCGCCGTCTCATTGGAGTCAATGTTAGTTGAGTCTCGAGATTCGTCATTCATGATGCGTCATCCTTTTTTTGTCGGCAGTGTAGAATTTGGCGTTAGAACTGAAGAAATTGAGTTTTCCTGTAACCGAGTCAAGGATACGCAGAAAGAGATCACCTCGACTCTAGATGTACCGCCATTGGTAGATAGATGCCTTGATGACCGTCAGGATGCGTGGGCATTTGGAGATGGCGCTTCTCGAGCAGGCTCATGTGTTACTGTGGCGGTGGAGGCAACGAATTGTGGTTTGTGCGTACTTGTTGATGCTTCGAGGAGTCGCACTACCCGAGGGCATAAGGGATGTACAGGCTCAGTTTGAGGAGGCGACGAGGTTCAGTGTTGGGTATGCAAGTATTTTGGTGGTCTCAACAACAAATGTACAACTGGTTGAGCTGCCAGCGTCCGCAGCATTGGTGGATTCGTTAGCTGACGCTCATCGAAACTTGACCTGGAAATGGCTGTTGCAGCAATATCGACAGGACGGAAATCGGATTCGTTTACTGTTGTGTCCATGAATGAGATGTATCAGCCGAATGAGTGACCCTGACCGGAATACTCCCAGCTATTGGTGGAACCAATGCAGATGATCGTGCTGCGACCCTCAGTAGGTATCTGTGGATGCTTTCAAAGGTCTATGCTATTATCTGAGTTCAGCAAAAGACAACAGCATCTGCACCTGTTCGAACGGAGGTACCCGTCGTGCGCAAGTGTTCATGACGAGTGTCCCTCAACACCGTTCTTCACTGAAAACCAAGCAGTAAATCTTCGATTCCAACAGATCTCCGCTGCTACGACTACGGCTACTAAATTACTGGTAAATGCGACACCCAGCATCAACGTGCACGACGCTGAGATCTCGCAGCTCGTGACTGAGAAGCAAGAGTTGGATGCATTGATCAGCAAATGGAGCGATGATAAGATTGCATTCCGCACGCGCAGACGAGAACGGAAACCAAGTGACCAATTCAGCGCTAGAGAACGATTGGAGGTTGGTAAAAAAGAAAAGAAAAGGGTTTCTGTAGCAGCACGAGGACTCCCGCTACGTCAGAGACTTTTGCTCTTGCACACATGCTTATTGGTTCTGTACGGCGTCGAGTTACCAGGGATCGTCGTATCTGCGTTGACAACCGTTGAATATCCGTTGGTTCTTCGAAATAACACGAGTTCTGTCCAAGGTGTCGTTGGAAAGAAGCGAGGTTGGATGGTATGCCTGGGCTGTGTCACTCGCCGTGATGATGGAGCAGAACTACTGTAGAAACAACACGAGTGTGTAGATGACGCGGTACCCACGAGATATGAACACCACACAATTCTTGAGTTTCGAACTAAACGGTACTACATTTATGTTATTTGTGCAAGCGTCAAGGTGTTGAAGTTGCGTAGTGTAATGTTACGCAGATAAACTCGAGTTTGGAGCAAATTTTGTCAGTGATCGATCTATATTTGGTCTGCGCACTGTTCAGACAAAATATCGATCGCCTTCCCTTTTAAATAGTATAGCATTTCTGAGGAGGTGACGAGATGTCTAGCGGAAGCTCCACGGAGAGCGAGTATTACGACGACTCGGACCATGACTCGATCGCTGGCGAAGATGTCAGCACTGGCAGCACAACAGAGCTTTCGCATGTAGTGGGGGTGCATCGTGAAGAAGCTGCTTATGATGATTCAGTCTCGATGGTATATGACGGTCCTGTATTGGAGAATCATCAACCCATCACGGTAAGCCCGGTGACCCGTGTTGACCCCGCAGAAACCTATGATACACCCCATTTCAGATGGAATAATATCCTCGTGCCGCACTGGAAGCAGCGTTATCGCCACGTGCGAAGTCCGTCGATAGAGGAAGCTCACGTATTTCAACCGATACCAGAATTTGTATCTCCGTTCGCAGCTTTAGCTGCTGGCAAAGTCGGCAAGCCACCATTTCAATTCCTTCAAGAAGTAGAAACAGCTTCTGCAGCGAATGTAGTGACGCAGTCGGATTGTGGGTATAATCGATCGAACGTGGCCGGAAGCAGTGATATTGACCTCCTTCAGAAGCTGCAAACACCTGACGAAAAGAGATCGGACTGCCCCGACGTGTTGCACTCGCCTTCACAACGGCAAGATTCACAAGGTGACTCCAATCTGGAAGTTCCCAGAACAATTCCTACAGAGCAAGCACAACTGAGTCGCGTCCAGCTGGAGTCCGATGTCCCAACAGTAGAGGTGGGTATTCAATTTGCAGCACGCGATGACTGAGACGTCTGGTGTTCAACCGGTACAAGCAACCCCAGCAGAATGTGTATCCACCACGAGACCAGCACATGATTCAAGGCAGCGTCTGTGTTCACTCTGTAAGCAAGTGTTCATGATATCCGAGCTTTCCCTTCTTGGTGGTATTCGTCGCTGCAGCGAGTGCAAGACAACTCGCTCAGTGGACATTGGGCGCGTCTCGAATTGTACACCAATTGTGGGTGTTCGGCTCCACAGCGGATATCTCCTGGTTTGTCGCGCTCGCGTGAACAGTCAGGCTCGAGTTCTCCATCTGTCGCAGCAACAGCAGCAGCGAGTCGTGTGGAGTGTAGGTGTTGTGCACGGTTGCTACCTCCCAGTGAATTTGACCAGCATATGCTACGAAGCCATATACTTCAACCGGAGCGCGCTCATTGCTGGACCCGTGGCCGGCCCCGCACGGCAACTTCACCTTCATCGCAGCGTTCGATCGTCACAACAAATCCATCTGAAGGCGATGCGAAGAAGGAACTGCGATCCCTCGAAGATGATGAGCTAGCTCTCATGCCTACCATGAAGCTTGTGGGTCAACTCTTATCAAGATCGCCCCCATTGTCAAAAGCGCAGAAGAAGACGGCACCTGGTAAGTATGTTTCGCTGGTTGTGAAGATTAAATCAAAAATGGACATGCGATGCAACGATCACAGACAAAGGCGTGGTCAAGTCATCCAGCAAGCTCGCTCTCGATCGAGCAGAAACAACTGCAATGTGGATGAGGAAGTGGCGGGGCTCATTACTTGGAATCGCGCCTACATTGATCTGTGTAGTGAGCGAATAGTGGTGTATGCGTTCCTGTTGCAGCTGCATCGTATCACACTCCTGAATCGGTACTTGAAGTTGTTAGGCGATGCAAGTCAATGCAGAAGAAACAGACCAAGACTCTACAAGACGCAGTCTCGAGTGTGAACAAGAGCAAGCAGACCGATTGTGTTCGACCAACTGTCATCCCAAAACCCAATCACGGGAGTGATGTGAATGCCCAAAATGCGACCACGGATACACAAATGAGTGGAATTGTGACACGCGCCACAGAAGACGAAGTACGGCCACCGAAAGGCTTGTTGTGTCAGATATGCTCTCAAGTATTGATACCACCTCCAGCGACGGAACCACCGCGAAAGACGGGCATCTTTTGCAATTGTTGTAAACGCTTGCTCCCATTTCGCTCTTTTCCACGGGGAACAGGAAAACAGCCAGTAAGAGAGCGGCGATGTCGAGACCGTACTGCCTTGGCACGTGTATGGGATGGACTGAGTCCAGTCTTCAAGTTTCAACGGTTGGATTGCGTGATGTCTGGCTTCAAGACGTCGCAAAAAAGTCAAGACAGCTCCTGGTTGACTCGGAGTTTCTTCCGTGGAGACGTGAACCGAAGGATTCTCACACACTCGAGCAACTGCTAAAAGATCAGCAGCAACTGATTGAGCTTTCGAACGCGCTAAAGGCAGAATTCTCTCTGTTTCGTCAAAGCCGGGAAGAAAGGGCGATGAATATTGCTCATGAAGTGAATGAGATCGGGATGAAGCGTGACCAGGAGTTGTTCAAGACGTGGACATCACTGGAAGCGCGCAGGAATTGGCTTTTTGAAAGGGAAGTGCTTGTCAATGCGCAGTTCTTTGATCTTCGTGGTATCCCGCTCTCGGACGAGATTTTTTACATTATATGGGTATGGCGAGCCATGAACGCCCCGTCGACGAGGAAGATTTGTACAGAGACATATCCTTACCAACGGCAAATGCTGCTAAGTCACCCGAACGATGGACCGGTGTTGAAATTGGCCGAGCAACTCGGAGTCCTAGTAGATGGTCCAAAGACGATTCCCAGTTGATTAATTTGGCGGTATTGGACGCGAGCGACAGTCACGAGATGGCGCCGATGAAAACACAACCGAAAGCGAGGGGGTTCCCATGTCCGCAATGTTCCGAGTTATTGCTACCGTCCCCCGCACTCGCAAATGCCAAGTCAGGCTTTTGCACGTGCTGCAAACGTGCTCTCCCCCTTGCTGCATTCCACGCGGTTGAGCGCAAAAAAGGCACGATGGAGAGGCGATGCCCGTCTTGTGCGAACGCGACGACAACACCGTGGCATCCGACTGAGTCGGCTGAGGCAACCGCAATGATGACCGAGCAAATTCTGTTGCTACGGAGCGCTGCAAAAGAAACTAAGCGTCTTGTTGTGTCGCCTTCAACCACGGAAGTACCATCAGCAGTCGCGTTGAATGGAGAGGAGATTGCGATGACTACCAAAGTATGGCAAGACAAACGGACTCTAGAACTACTATCGACAAGTTTTCGAAAGACGAGAAGAACTTTTCAGCCATGCTCAGTGCTCGACTCGGTCGTGAAATGCTGCTTGTAACCAAGTATCAACTAGAACAAAATAGTCGCTTGTTTGAAACGTGGGGTTTGCTGCATTCGCGCGAGCGGTGGCTCTGGTATCGAGAGGCACGCCTGAACAAACATTTGCTGTGTGCTCGCGGTGTGGAACTCTCGTTTTCCGTGGAATATCCGATCAGGATGGTGCATGAAGAAAATATACCTGGTGGAAACGTGAAGTGGCAGGACCCCTATCCGAACGTTGTACTGAAGAGTGACTGCGTCACCATCGAAAGGTTTTATGTGCGCCCCTCGGCCTCTCCAGTGTTTGCATGTCTCTCGGCCCCAACAATGCTTGCACGTCGCTCGTCTCCAGCGATGCTTGCACGCTGCTCGCCTTCAATTGGTAAGCGTAAACGCGACGAAGATACCAGCGGCGAAGAGAGTGATGTGAATCCGTCAAAGTCAAGACGAGAAAGAAGAAGTAGCTTCATGATGTATGCGCTTGACGCTATCTAGCTGCAGCGCTTGTGGTGGAAGGGATGTGTGAATTGGTGTGGCCGTTCGAAAACAATATGGGTCAATTTTAGGAAACAATTTTTGTGCCATTTCGCGATGTCTACTCAGCAAACCTTCACTACGTGAGATGGCCGGCCGAACCATTAGATTCTGGAATGACGACGCTCTCCAACCAAGAAACTACTCGAATGGGGTTGTCTAGCGACCCCTCAAGGGCACCTTTTTCATTGCGTTTGAACTGTATGCAGACGACGAGTGTCATTTTTTACGCTGGATATCAAAGCCACAAACGAAAGCCCCTTATTCTCCACGTACATTGGTTAGTTACAGGAAGTAACTGCACTGCAGCGTGGAATCCAATTTATAGTGCCATTAACACCAGAAGTGTCGCCGATTATTGCCGCCAGAGTATGCATGCGAGCAGTGGCACCGGGATAGCTCATGATTGACAACCAATTACGCCCAACAACGGAAAAATCCCTGATATGTCGCACTCAACTTTGTGAACGCAAGATGCCCAAGGTGATATGAAAGCGTCACTATCGATTGTGGTTACCCCAAAAGAACGGCAGTGTGCGTGTATATCCTGTTGTGGATATTCGTATGGAAGACGTGGACGTAGGGCAAATGTTGGATCGCGCGGATCGTTGTCACGTGATAGATCCTAGACCCCCAGCGAGACACCAGCTCATCAATCACTCACAGCATGTGAAGCCTCACAAGAAGCAGGGTCATCAATAGCAGCGCTTGTTTCCGCTGAAGTGACCAAAAGTGAACGCGTAATTCAAAAATTCGGCTTGGAGCAATCGGTGACGGCTACCTCAGACGTCCAGCCGGTATCCGCGGACCCACAAAGTCGGGTAGCGACCTCAAATCCATCACGTGAGTTAAATCAGCGTCCGTGTTTGCCCAATGCAATAAATATTCCTGATATCCGAACAGTCTGTTATAGGAGGCATCCGGCGCTTCAGGATCTGCAAAGATGCTCGTTGGCCGTATTGGCCGTACGTTTAATCGTACACCGGCTCCTGTTGCTTCTCCGCATCAAATGGCATCACCAGGGACGTCGCATAGTCAACAACGATTGGGTTCTTCATTTGCGCCAGTATCACCACTACGACGTGTGAAGTGTGACCGTTGTGCACGGTGGATACCTCCGTCCGAATTGACATGCACGCCATCCGCAATGCACTCAGTGCTGCACCCGTACAAAATGCGACTCGACCATGCAGCAGGACATCATGGACAGCTATTGTGGTATTGGCATTACTGTCCTGATTGATTCTTTTTTTTCTTTTTTTTTATTCTCAACGAGACTACATTAGCTTACGTAGTGGAAATGGCAGACTGGCCCCTTCTAGCTACTTCTTCCTCTGCGGGCTGATAAGTGGCCATTTAACCTCTGCCATTCTGAGTCCGTTTGTGGCCGTCGTCTTCCTGGCCGGTTCTTGCTACTTCAAACCAGCTCGTGTTCGAGCATTGTGTATCGCGATGCAATCCAGGAGCGTCGGCTATTAGCCGACACTCCGTTCGGTATGTTGCCGCTCCCAAAAACGACCTTGTGCAACAACTTCACCTTTCTCTGTCTCTGAGCCGTGCCTCGTCGCCATATCTTGCGCGAGAAGGAATGGGAAGTCATACTCGAGTAAGAACCTCCATTCGATCACCTCATTCAATCAGATGGGGGCAGGATCCTGGGGTTGCCGAAAAGTGAGCTCCATCTGGTAGTACAGTTGCCGCCATTTCGCGTTGCTCTTTTGAACGGGGAGCTGGACAACGCAAAGAACGATGTTGTCGAGAGTATATCCTGGCTACTGTAGACACCTACGGAGGCCAATTTTCAACTTTGAAAGTCTTCACAAAGGCGCGAAATAGACGGAAACGTTACTGATCGACTCGGAGTTTGGCGATGCGAAACCATTCGATTCACGATTGACTACGATAGCCAACCAAGAAAAAACTCGAATGAGGACTGTTCATCAACCGGCTCAATGGCAATTCCTTTCCGCGCGTTTGCCTGTCGGTAATACGCGACGGACGATAAATGAAAACTTGTCGTTTTGCAAACTTTTCAAAATTCACCACACTGTAGAGACCAAACCCCTAATTGTAGCCCCCTATAATATCTGCTCACACCTTGAAGGAGACATCAACACAGAATCCAGTTTCCAGGTTGTAAAGTGAGCCATTCGATTCGACAAGTCGGGCGACAGCTCCACAGAAAGCGAGCGCTACGAGGACTCGGACCATCGCACAGGCGCTAGCGAGGACGAGGACGAGGACGAGGACGAGGCCGAGGGAGTCGACGGGACGACCCTCCAGACGTGCGCAGTGGCGGTGACACGCAGGCAACGCAGCCATGTGCCTCCAGAGTCGATGACTGGCGCTGGTCAGGCGGTGCCGCGTCATCATCCGAGACCGGCATGCCGCGATGCCAGGACGGAGACGGAGACGGCGCCACCATCCGTTGAGCTGAGCGCCAACTGGAACAACCTTCTGGTGCCACACTGGCAGCACCACCAACGCCCGGATCCGTGTCAGCATGCGCTTGAACCCAGTGCATTTTCAAGGACACCGCGATTTGTGTCTCCATTCGCGGCACTCGCTGGCGGACAGACCGGTATACCGCCGGATTGTGCACACCAGGCAGTCCAAACAACGTCAGCAACAACAGAAGGGGCTGCGATCACCCTTGCGGATAGTCGCCAGGGTATACATGCGAGCAGTGACACGGGTATAGCGCATGATCGACCACCAACGAAAGCCAACAAGGAAGAAGTCCCTGATATGTCACACTCACCTTTGTCAACGCAAGATGGCCACGACGAGCTAAAGGCGTCAGTAACGAGTGCGGTTACTCCAGAAAAACGGCAGTGTGTTCGCGTATGCAATGTTGTGGATGTTCCTATGGAAGTCGTGGCCGTAGGGCAAACGTTGGATCATACGGATTGTTCCCACGTGGTAGATCCTAGACCCCCAACAAGGACGTCACGATGGAGCAACGAACCCATCTCAGTCTCGCACAACTTAAGTGAGACACCAGCTCATCAACCACTCACAGCATGTGAAGCCTCACAAGAAGCACGATCATCAATAGCAGCACTTGTTTCCGCTGGAGTGACCAAAAGTGAACGCGTAATTCAAAAATTCGGCTTGCAGCAGTCGGTGACGGCTACCTCAGCCGTCCAGCCGGTTTCAGCAGACTTACAAAGTCGGGTAGCGATCTCGAATCCATCGTACGAGTTGAATCGGCGCCCGTGTTCGCTCTGCAACGAACTGTTCCTGATATCCGAGCTGTCCGTTGTTGGCGACATCCGGCGCTGCAGGATCTGCAAAGCAACACGCGCAATAGGTATTGGCCGTTCGTCTCATCGTACACCGGTTCCAGTTGCTCCTCCTCCTCAACTGGTATCACCAAGGACGTCGCATAACGAATTGGGTTCTTCGTTGGGCCAGTGTCACCGGCACGACGTGTAGAGTGTGACCACTGTGCACGGTGGCTACCTCCCTCCGAATTTGACAGGCATATGCTTCGGAGCCATGTACGTCACCCACAATGAATTAATTGCTGGATCCGTACACGATCGCCTACATCAGGTTCACCGTCACCACGACATCCTGAAGTCATCTCGAATATCCCTAGAGTCGATTTGAGGGAGCGACTTCGAGCTCTCGAAAGGAATGTGACAGCTCTTGCGCCTGCCATGAAGCCGGTGGGTCAATTGGCTTCAAAGATTCCGTCATTGTCAAAAGCAGAGAAGAAGACTCCTGTTGGGAAATATTTCTCACTCGTTGCGACGGTTAAAGCGACTGTGGACAAGCGGTGTAAAGATCACATGCAAACACAGGGCCATCTCAGCGAGCAGCTCAAGATCCAGAAAGCTCGCTTTCGCTCGTCTGGGAGTAGTATTCGTGATGTAGATGAAGCAGTGACCGCGTTGATCACTTGGAACCGCACCCGCATTGATTTATGTGTTGAACGAATAGCGATGTATGCCTACATGCTGCAACTGCGTCAGATCACAGTCCCCGATTCTGTTGTGGAAGTTGTTGCAAGGTACGAAGCAAATTGGAAGTCATCTGCACAAACGATCGATGGCGAAGCGGGGTCATCCACTCAACCTCAATTGTTTAATGGAGACATTGGCGCTGATGAGATAGCAAACCTTGAGCAGTCCAGCCCAGTGGTTGCTGATTTTATGCGCAAGATACTGCGAGATGAAGTGTCGAGACTGAACAAGAAGAAACAGACTACGATCACACAATCGGGGCCTGTTGGTAAAACCAAGCACGTCAGTAATACGGGCACCCAAAATGTGATCAAGGACCAAGAGATGAATGAACATGCAAAGCGTACCACCGAAGATGAAGTACAAGAACCAAAAGGTGTGCAATGTTTGGCATGTTCTCAAATATTGGCGCCACCTCCGCTTCTCGAGAAAAACCGAAAAAGGCTGGTTTCTGCAATTGTTGCAAACGCTTTCTTCCGTCTTATGCTTTTCCATCGGGAACACGGCGTCAACCGCACAGAGAGCGACGCTGTCGAGAATGCAGTTGCTCGACAGAAACGTGGGTGACGACTGAGACCAGTCTTGAAGTTTCCAAGTTTGGATTGCGGTCTGCCATACTTCACGAGGCCGCAAAAATTTCTAGAACTCTACTGACCGACTCGGAATTTGTGCCGTGGAGACCAGAACCTAACGGCACGCATTCCCTTGAACAATTGCTGCAGGATAAACAACAAATAAGCGAGCTTAGAACCGCATTACAGATGGAATTGACGGTGTTTGCCACAAGCCGCAAAGAACGTGTTCAGCATATTGCGCAGGACGTGAACGAAGTTGAGCTGGAACGTGATCAAGCGTTGTACAATACGTGGGCAGCACTGGATTCACGCAAGAATTGGCTTGATGAAAGAGAAGTCGTGGTGAATGCTCAGTTACTTGATCTTCGCGGTATCCTGCTTTCGGACAGGATCATTTACGTTGAGATAGGGATGCCCAGTCACGAACGCCCCTACGACGAAGAATACTTGTACAAAGATATGACCCTACCGACAGTACAGATTGTACCATCAGCTGAGCCTTGGACTCGTAAGGAGATTGGTGAATGCACGGTAAGGTGGTCCAAGAACAAGCATGCCGATTCACAATTGATTATTTCAGCGGTAGTTGACACGAGCACCAGTTGCAACACGTCACCAAACCCGAATGAGTTCCCATGTCCTCAGTGCTCGGAGCTATTGATGCCGACCCCCAAATTTTCCAGTGCTAAGCCTGGCTTTTGCACGTGCTGCAGACGCGCACTGACACTTGCTGCTTTCTACGCGGGTGAGCGCAAAAAAGCCACGATGGAGAGGCGATGTCCGTCTTGCGCGAATGCGAAGACAACACCATGGCAACCGATTGAGTCCAGAAGCAACAACTACGATGAGCGAAGAGATAGTCATGCTACGCATTGCGAAGGAAACTTTTCATCTTCTTGTGTCGGCGGGCATTACGGAGCCATCATAACCAGATGATTTGAATGGAGAGGAGATGTCAATGACTGCAAAAGTATGGCAAGACAAACGGACGCTAAAACCGCTTATGGCCACATATATGGACGATCAGGGTGACTTTACGGTAGCTCTCCGAGCGCGAATTCGGCATGGGACACAGACTGTGACTAAAAATCAACTTGAAGAAGATGAATACTTGCTCGAAACGTGGGGTTTGTTGCGATCACGGGAGCGGTGGCTTTGGCACCGAGATACACGTCTGAACACGCATTTGCTGGAAGCACACAAGCAACCAGTCCCTCGCTCCGCGAGGTATGCGATCCTGGTGGTGCGCGAAGAAAAGATCGCTGGTGGGAACATGAGGTGGCAGAATCCATATTCGGATGTTAGCATGGCGAGTGATTGTGGCACCATCAAACGGTTATGTGCACGACGCTCCGCCCCAGCGATGCCTGCTCGCCGCTCTTCCTCAAATGTGAAGCGTAAATGTGACGAAGGTGACAACGATCAAGAACTAAACAATCCGAACCCGTTGAAGACCAAGACGAAAAAAAAGTAGTAGCACGACGGTGGTGCTTCTAGCTAACTTACTACATTGTTTGTAGTTAGACATGGGTGAACACGATGAACATGCTCGTCCATTTCGAAACAGGCGATCATGCCATGGGCTGTACTTACCTCGTCACTGCGTGAGACGGTCTCTCCACGGGATTTACGGGCTGACGACTGAGCTCTGCTGAGAAGGAGGGTATTACAGGTTAGCGTCACTCGAAGCTTACGTTCATGCTATTGCCGTGCATTGGCGAAACGTGAACGCGACGAAGCTACCTTCGGCAATGGAACTTTCCTTTAGGCACTTCCATCGGAAGAGTCGCGAATTCAGGCCAGGAGTAGCAGCAACGAGTAACACGACGGTGCGATGTGGTTGGTATACCTTTAACAACACTCTGCACGATGGAACACGCGCGCAAACTAGTGTTTGGCGGTACTCTACGCAAGTGTCCATTGTGCGATCCAGCAGATGATTGAGGATCCGCTAGAAGAAGTTGTTCGTTTTGTTGGAACAGGTGGGAGTTGCTGTGTGCACACGAGTATCGTGACAAATGTGGTGTGACGGATATATAAACAGTGACAGAGGATATCCATGACATTGGTGACAATGGCAGAGAAATCGCGAGCCCTATCATCGGAAGCTGCGTATCTTGAAGTACTAGACACGCAGATACTACCAACAAATCCCAACAAATTCCAGACATATAAAGACCAAGCTCACCATTCGCTGTACCATATCCTCTCGGTATGCCTCTGGTCTGGTGCATATCGAGGGGGCTCATTTGGTTGCTGTGCTCGTGATCAAACATGAATGACGATTCAAGAGATTGAAGGATTTGCTTGCAGTGATTATATA
>JAADWT010000345.1:0-23133 GCA_023336285.1 Pythium grandisporangium
ATATAACCAAGAGCATAACCTCCGCCATGCCGCCCTAGAAACCGGGCGTGGGGAACTCCCGCGACGTGCGCAGCAGCAGTGATTCGAGCTTGGAGGGGCGTGTAGGACTGATCGGCGTGCGATCCACCTCGGCATCAGCAATGCCCATGACCTCGGGCACGTCCGCGAACGAGACGCTTTTCACACGCGATTCACTGGAGGAGGAGGACAGGTTGCTGGTACGACCGATACTCAGACGGCTGCTCAGCGGCACGGCGCCGTGCACCGCGTCCAGCATGGCGTGGTCAATCTTGAGTCGCTGGTACTTGAGCGTGAAGCGCTTCATGTAGGAATCCGCGGCCACCAGGAACGGTAGCGCCTGCTCGGGCTTGTTCTCGTGCCACAGCTGGGCGCCACGGTCCCGCGCGATCGACATGGCCTTCCACAGCACCGAGATGTCTCGACTAGAGGCGTCAAAGCTGCTCAGCAACGGGAACTCCGAGGCGGACGACGACGACGACGACGAGGGCGACGACAACGACGTGGGGCTGCTCGCTCGGACGTGCATCTTCTCCTGGGCCTGGATGCGCGCCATGGTCCACATCTGATGCGCATCCATTTGCAATTCTTCGCCGCGTTCCGTCTCAGAAAGCAGCTGCGTCATGCGGTGGCGCGCCACTTCCAAGAACCGCACGCAGGTCGACTCCTCGTACACGCCCATCTCCTTCATGAGCGCGAGCTCCTTGGCGATCGCGAATAGGTTGCGCTCAATCACCACGCTGTTCATGTCGGACGCCCACGCCTCCACCATCATGGTCTTGAGCTTGAGCTGCAGCGACAGGCCCATGAGGCTGCGACGCATGAGCGCGGGGGAGTCATCCGCTTCATCCTCGCCATGCGGGTCACGCGCATCCTGTCTGTCCTGCTCATTCTCGTTCTCGTTCTCGTTCTTGCTCGCCTTTCGTCGCTCGCTGGCGTCATTGCCGCCGTTGTTGCCGTTGTTGCCGTTGTTGCCGCTGCCGTCGCCGTGGTTCTGTTCGCTGTGTGAGATGGAGGTCGAGTTGCTACCGAATGAGACGCCACAGAGCGCGTCGGGCAGCGCCAGCACGAGCGGCAGACCAAGGATCTTGGACGTCTCGAGCGGCTCGATGGAGCGACGGCGCTTCTTGGACCCGGTAGATGCCATGGGGTTCATGGATGGACAGGTACGCAGCATTTGCATGGAGATATGGGTCGGTCTTGATGGATGGCTGATGGATAATCGCCAGCAGACTGGGAATCGTCGGGTAAATGCGGGAATGACGTGTGCCCGTTGGGGTGCGGGTGTTGGCGTGTTGGCGAGTTGTGGTCGCAACTAATAGGCTATAAGAGGCAGTCTGTTTGTTGGCGTTTGGCGTTTGGCGTTGGCGTTTGGCGTTTGGCGTTTGATGTTTGTTGGCGCTGCACGCTTCCTTCCCTGTCTGCGTGTCGTGCGGGATTTCCGTGAGTGGGGGCGAACCAACAACCAGTCGCGGGACCCAGAAAAAAGAAAGCGGGAACGCTCCGGATTATTTGACTGTGTATCTGCGTGGGGTGCGACTCCTTTGTGAGTGCTTTTTTTTCGGAATGCAGAAAGTCGGACAGAGTCCACACCACACCCAGCCCGCAAACTAACAAAATGACTCTGGAACCAACAATCACACACGTTGAGAATGCCGGAGTCCCCGTCAGTTGGTGTCCAGAAAATAAGCCGGCGAGTCTGGATGTTGGTGCCAGCACTGGTTGTCGCACTCCTGGATGGTCAAGGTGGCCCCTTTTCTGCCGTGCACGCGCGCCGCGGCCAGTTTATCTGTACCGGACTGTCCGGCAAACGAAGAAATAGGGCCAGGGCGAAAAAGTACCTCTGGGAACAGGGACTGGATAGATCTGACTGACTGACACACGGGCAAGGTACAAAAAATAGCGTAATGGACCCCAACCTCGGGTTGTCTCTGGTGAGACGGTTTCTTTTGGAAGGGAGTGCGTGCAGTCTTGTCTTGGTTTTTGGTCTTGTTCCTGTTTGTCCACCAGCACTCTCTGTGCCCTGTCCACCCCTCCAGCCTTCCAGTCACACACACACCCGCTCTCTCCTTCTGTGACTGAATGCTGCTAAACAAGGGGTAGGGTTATTAAATCAGCGAATAGTCAAGCGATTCTCGTGCATGCTGGATGGATTTAGCCAATGAAATACACAGAAACATCTGAGATTTAGAGCCCGCTCAACAATCACCGAGTGCTCGAGTTTTTTTTTTTATGGCGCAAAACAGCCCTTCCCCTAGCGAACCAAAGATCACACTGGATGTTAGATTCAGCCCAGTTAAAATCGAAAAAAAATCGCTCGAGTCTCGGCGGAAATGCAGCTTTTCCAGCAACATGGGAGTTGTGCTGGAATCCCCGCGATCTGGTTGACACCTCGCCGATCCTTGGAGAGGATACAAAAAAGTGGGTTGGGTACGCACATTATTGGTTACCAGCCATTTTTAGCGACACTTTCGGCAAGCACTGCCGCCAACGAAATGAATGGCTGCTGCAGTCAACCCCCACGCCTGCGCAATATCCAGCTTGTGTGACGCACGAAGTGGGCAAGATACGCAAGTCAGCACGAATCTATCATTGGTGCGGTCTGCACGCAAGGATACTTTATATAACTTCGTCAGGTTGTCCCAGGAAATTCATGTGTGCTGAAATCGTACATAGTGTACGCCGTGGTTTAGCTCGCATTATTGTCGTATCGTTAGGATTGCCAAAGTCGCAAACATCGAGATTCATCTGGCCTGACATGGGCGGATTTTGACCGAGTTACACCCCGCTAACCCATCCTTTATTATCCATCCGATACATGATAAGCTACGGTATCCTATCATATACGTTGAATCAAACTGTTTGCACAAATGTTAGTGTGCATCGCCACCTTCATCCAGCCACCATGACACACGCTACACACTCTCTGAAGAGAGATAGAGAGCGTCTCTTGACCGCTCTCAAGCGGCGCGTCTGGTGTGGAGACATTCCACCGGCGCTTTCCTCGGTTGAGCCCCGGATGTTTTTATGCGATTGGGTGCAATGGCATGCGGACAAGGAACACGACCCTGACGACCCCAACATACGTACCAAAGTCACAGGCGTAATAAGTGACGACTTCAAGCCACCACTCACCACCCACCACCCAATCTCCGCGACGGGCTCCTCTCCCTCTGCAGTGCAGCAGCACATGCTCACAACTGACGTGTCGCCGGATCTGGAACCCCACCCTCGCAGAAGAACAATCCGGCACGCCCCAAAACCACGCAATACGAACGCGTGTATCCGTTATGTCGCAATGTAACCAACCGCACCCAAGTTGAAGTTGAACATTCACTCCTCGTCCATGCGTCACGTAGGTTGGGGTGGCAAATATATTAATAGCACCCACCAGCCGCGTGCGACATGTCTGGGCGGAAACATGGGCGCCACTCACCCTCATTCATACGAACACGCACGCCTGCTTCCCCATCCACAGCAACAGATATGGCGACGACCATGGCTTCCATGGCGCAGTCCTCCTGCGCGCAGGCATCTGTCGGTAGCCGCGGCATGGCGGTCGACATGTCAGCATCACCACAGACCATCCCGCCACCGATCGTGGTGTCAGTCCGACCGTTGCCGAAGCCACCAAGCGCCGTGGACCAGTTGATGCCGTTGGAAGCGATCACGCTATCGTCCAGGATGGAGGATGCAGTTGGCGAGGAAGTGGCGGCGGGTGTTGGTACGCAGGAGCAAGAAGCATCGAACACCCGGCGGGTTGATGCCGCCCATGAAGTCATCTGCGCGCCGCCCCCCATGAATGCGGGCTCGCCCGTTGCCTTCCCTGTGCTGGCTATTGACCGCTACGGCTTTCTTGTCTCCGACAAGTGCGTCTGTTTGTCTTTGTGATCGCTATATGCAGTGCAACAGGAGGGTATACACATATGCAAGCATATATGGTGGCCGGCGATGTTGATGCGTATTGTGATTGTGGCAATTGACGCAGGCGATACAATAAAGGCCCCCTGCAGGCGCAGCAGAAGCAGGCGATGTGGCTGGAGAACCGACGCACACAGAAATGGGTGCATATGATCGGCAAACAGCTTGAAGACTGGGAAGTGTACGTACGACCATTTGTATTCGACGCACGGATCATGTTCGGCATGGATCTAGTATTACGCCTCACCATTTTGTGTATGATGCTTGATGGCGATGCAGCTGTCAGCTCAAGAATGCCGTCAAACTTAAGAAACGGATCCGGAAGGGAATTCCCGAGGCACTTCGCGGTCGTGTGTGGTGTCACCTCGCTGGCACGACTCAGATGCAGGCCAACAACCCACGCGTCTACAGACAGTACTTGCAAACCACGGTCTTTCCGTGTGAGGAAACCATCGCCCGTGATATCGGGCGCACATTTCCTCGACACTACCTCTTCAACGATCGGGCATCATTGGGGCAGTGTTCTTTGATGAATGTACTCAAGGCATACTCGCTTCACGACCGCGAAGTTGGGTATTGCCAGGGAATGGGCTTCCTGTCGGCCATGTTCTTGAGCTACATGCCCGAAGAGCCGGCATTCTGGCACCTCGTAGCCTGCCTCAACCACAAGCGATACGATATGGCTGGACTTTATCGACCACGCATGCCCAAAGTACCCGAGGTGCTGCATATATTTCAGCAGCTCTTGACCCAGCTCATGCCAGCGCTGGCGGCGCACCTGGAAAATGAAGGCATGCACCCAACGATGTACCTCACACAGTGGTTCATCACGCTCTTCACGTACAACTTCCCCTTTGACTTTGTTACTCGCGTCTGGGATGTATTCCTCAACGAAGGTTGGAAGGTCATCTTCCGCATCTCACTCGCGCTCATGAAGCTGTACCAAAGTGCGTACCCTGGATTTGCGTGGAGGTGATTACGGAAATGGTTTCTCGTATCTAGCATGCATTTTACCACGGACATGGGGATGGTTGCTTTGTGAGAATGTAGAGAAACTGCTCGCGCTATCGTTTGAAGGCATTATGGAGTTTTTTCGTGAGCTGCCCACCAAGGTCGGTTCATAAAAACGATTTGACATGCGTAGGGAAATAGTTTGACACTTACTACTGTCGCTCGATTCTGTAAATGGTAGGTGGACACGGAAGAAGTCTTTGCTGTGGCATTCAAATTACCCATCAAGCGAGTACAAATTGAAGCACTCCGTGAGCAGTATCTGCAATCCATATCCACCAAAGCGTAGCCAGGCCGCACAAACAGCACGCTTCCCATCCGTATGTAAGTTTAGCATTCATTATGGATTTGCCTCTTATGCCCATTTCTTGTTTCATCATAACTTTGGCATGCTAGTTTAATAGCAGCAGCTGGACGACGAGCAAGCAAGGAAATGATGGGGCAGAGACAAAGAGAGAGGTTTCTCTGTTCCCCTGTATGGAATCTAAGCCATGATGCATTTATCCACGACGTCTCTGTCAGCTGTTACGCCGCTTTTTCCTTGTTCTCCTCTTCACTGGTCTCCATCGTCGTGGGTGGCTTGTCGGAAAATCGTTTCTTTAGGCGTGGTAGCACCAGCGCGCCCACGACAGCCACGACTACGAGCTGAATAGTTCGATTCGTGTCAATGATATCTCCCCGTGAGCGCAGTTCACGGAGCATGAGTCCGGCTTCACAACTCAGCAGATTGTACGGGATCAAGCCGATTGCCGGCCCAAGCGAGAACGTGGTCACGGGGATATGCAGGTGCGGAGCCGCCATGTTGATGAACCAGTTGGGCGTGAACGGGAATACGCGCAAAAAGACCATGTAGAGCGCGAGGTCATCGCGGTGGCCGTCCAGCATCACGCGCAGTTGCGCCAATCGGTCTGGAAAGAAGTGCAGCACGACATTGCGGCCAAACGTGCGCGAAAGCAGGTACATGAAAACCGAGCCGAGCGTGTTGTACAGTAGGCAGAGCGGGAACCCAAGCCAGAGCCCAAACAGCGCGCCGCCCAGGAGATTGAAGAACACGGTGCCGGGGATCGCAAAGCTCTGCAGGTACACATAGCAGCACATGTGCGCCAGCAGCAGGCGTCCCTGCTCACGGGCCGCAAACGATTGCAACGCGTCCCCAAGCTGTTGCGCGGCCGCGAGTGATGTGGGCGCCGCGAGTTGTTCCCATTCCGCGTCGCTCACGGCCGAGAACACGAGCGTGTACAGCGCGACGCCCAGCGCCACGGTAGCCACGGCTAGGATGGCGCCCAGTACGCGCAGGTCGCGGCGCCATGCGCTGGCGGTGTCACTCATCTCCGTGTCGGCGCTTCCGTCGCTGCTGGCTACTGCCATGACGTGGCGGCAATGGAAATGGGGAAGGAGGAAGAGGAACAAACGACGGCAGCAACACTGGAAAAACCACGGCTCTCCCAATGTTACGAACGCGTCTTGGGAGAGAGAGCACTTGTTTTACACACAGTACAGTATCTGAACCCAACACTTGCGGTTCGTATCAAGGAGCTCACTTCATTGGAACTTCAATATCAACATGGAGAGGTTAACATATTCGGGTTCCGTTATACCTGACATTCGAATACTTTCTATGTATACGATAGTACTATTGGGCACAAATCGATGAGTCAACTTTGACGGACGGGAACGACCCATTCGTGCTGCGACAACAGAGACGAAGACGCACACACGAAGGACACGAAGATACTACGTACTGACCCCCACTTGGTGATCAACTCCATACATTGAAACGCAATCTATACAAAACAGTGAAGGTCGAGATGACATGAGATGACGCCGCACTCCCTCCCAATTTCTTGGTCACTCACTCTACGTCACGAGGAACGCAAACGGATCGTCCTGGTTTTCTTCGTCGTGCAACTCCTCCGCCTTTGGTTCATCCGTCTCGCTATCAGCAACCGTCGTGGTCTGACCGCACAGATCATTCCCCGCGAAGGGATCAAACAGGGGCATTGCCTCCGTATCGTCATCCGCACTCGATACGGAATCTACTGCTGTCGCAGATGTAGAAGTTGTTGTCGTCGTGGATGTCGACGTCGAAGTCACGCTCGACGTGAACGTATCAAGGTCTACCAATGCGGTTGGTGGTGGAGCCTTAAAGATCACGTCCTTGTCTGTTGCCATACCTGGTGGGGTCGAAGGTGCGAAAAAGTCGCCACTGACCGAGACGAAGCTCGAGGCGACGGTCGTGGTGGGTAGTGGTGGCGGTGAACTACTACCCGGGTTGACAATGTTGGAGCTCATGTTGACCAGGAATTCCTCCATAGAACGGGAAGGTGCTCGTCCCTTGTGGAAACGGCTCGTGTTGGAGAGACTCTGCGCACGGATCTCCACGAGGAACGACTGCAGATCAGACTTGGCCTCTTCCATGGCGTCGAGCACCACGCCCATCATGGCGTGGATTACCTCTGTAAACCACACATATATCACCATGAGAAGGAGTCGTTTTGATGAGTGCATGCTACCACAACATTGATGCACAGAATTCAAGCTCAATCACTCGCCGTACCTGAAAACACGCCGTAATGTGCATTCATTTCCTCCCACATGTGATCGAATAAAACAAAAACTACGCGAATCAAAAGCGTCGACAACAGAGTGCGCCAATCAGAGAATGGAAGAAAAGCAACATACGTTAGCTCTACCAAGTTCATATACTTCAAAGCAAAACAAAACCGACATCAAGCAGATACCACAAACCTTCCGAGAAGATGATATAAAAGGCATCCTCCTCCGCGAAGAACTCCCAGTTCAGACAGCGCTCCTTGATCAGGCCCCCATCGAACGTCCAGAATAGACGTGCGAGCATGCAGGTGATATTGATACCCGCGGGACCCCATGGGTATGTGTTGTCACGTGACCCAGGCACCTGGTGTGCGACCATTCGAGACGCTTGCTCGTAGTAGTTACGTGCAAAATACAGGATGCACTTTAAGCTGAGCAGCCCACCGGCACGGAAATCCGTGGTTGGATCTGGACGCTGGAAGCCTAGGTGGCTCCAGGTAGGTCCCGCGCGCTCATATTCATTGGTGTCGCTGGTACGTCCCTCGACAACCGATAAATCAATCAGCAACTCGGGATTCCCTGATGTTGCCGAGTTCTTGGGTGACGAGTCTTTGCGGTCGTACATGCTGAGCCACAACTCCTTCAGCATCGCCTCATAGGCATCGCCCTCGCTCACACATGGCTGCTTGAGGAGAGAAAAATAGCTTTGCATCACCGACAAGTACGGTTCTGCGGGCATTGAAATTTTCCCTGGTCGGATCCACAGCTCACCATTACCTCCAGACTCCCCACCAGCAGCCCCTCCCCACTTGAACAGGTTCTTCTTCTCCTCGGCTTCTTTCTTCAATTGATCACGCTTGTCTGCCTTCGCCATCGCCTCCGCAACTTCCTCGCGCGCCTTCCGGTCTAGACCACCGAGGTCCTTGCAACCATCGGCAATACCGTAGTGAAGCGCGTATGCCACTACGGAACCATCGGCGTACCCACACAATATACAACGCTCGTCTTGCGAGATACTGACACATGTGAGATGCGAGGCACGCTTGCATTCAATTCGACGAGCTACCACGGAGAGCCGTCCAGCATTGCGAACTTCAATGATGGCGTCACTTCCGCCCGTTGCCGTGATGATGTATTCACCCGATCGAGTAAAGAAAGCAGCACGGTCCAACAAAATCTGAGGCTGATCTTCTGCATCAACCAAGCGATCATGAGAAATCAACTGTCCATTCATGGAGACAAGGTAGAGATCGGATTGCTCGACGTGTGTCGCGCCATCGTCCTCAGCTAATGACAGCCTCTGGCTCGAGTCCCCGCCAATTAACATGCCATGACTCGATAGCTTTCGTGGTGTGTTGTCTCCACTGGACTGAGGCTGTGTAATCGTGTGGATAAGAGTATCACCATGGTTGGAAATTGTCAAATGCGTCACAACCGATCGTGACGGCGAGGCGATCTCAATATTATGCAACGGTGTAGCAGAACGGAGAGAATGAACCAAAATGGTATTGTCTTTGGACGAGCTCACCACAACATCGAGATCCACATTCAACGATACAGCTACGACGGGATTCGTGTGACCGTGCAGCAGCACCCACGGTAGACCTCCCACTGGCAGCTCCTTCTTGACAAACATGCGGCGTGAGCGAGTGGCTGCCATTTTCGATAATGCCCACACGGACACGGTGCAATCTTCACTTCCAAAAGCCAACGCCAAATCACCCGTGAAATCGTCTTCGCTGTAGGCCATACACAGAATGGGCTTCTTGTGGAAAGCAATACGCTGCAGCAATTCTCCATCTGCAGACCAGTGAATGCGCCAACTGCCGTCCCAGTAGCCACAACTAATCATCTGCTCGTAGAACACAACACCATCGCGGCCAAGAGATCCCGACGGTAGTTTCCACCATTGGTCCACATCTGCAAGAGTGAATGGACACATTTTGGCCTGATCAGGGGTCGAGTTGAGATAGCGTTTGGCTAGTACAACACCGTCTGAATCGCTAGTATAAACAACGATTCCGTGATGATCTCCAGTACCAGATGCATGTGTACCAATTCCGGAACCGCTGCCCATGCCCGAACCAATCATTCCAGAGCCTGAGTTTAAGGCACTTGAAAAGCGAATGCTAACAACTGGCGAATTATGCTTGGATGCCAAGTCATGACGTCTCACCTGGCGGCGAGACGATAATGCAGCAACGGCATGTGACGCAGGATACCGAGCCTCCAAAGACCCATCCTGGCTCAAGCGGACAGGGTGCGGCTTGCGGAAGAGTTGAATCGGCACAGTGCCTCGTTGTGTCAGTCGTGAGCGTGCACTCACATTCAAGGAACGGAGATCCAACCGCTCAGGTTGACATCCAATATGATACACGTTCTCGGCTTTCACCGCTGCCTTCCCACTCTGTTGGTAGCCAAAGATAAGATCGATCCAGTGGTGGAGATTTTGTGAAACATAGTCGCTTTCTAGTGCGAGGCGATGCTGGTGAATAAAATCATGTGGAGAGGACGCCCATGGGGGCAATTTAACTTGCCCCCGCAGGTTCGCCAAAGATACGGAGTCGCCGTCATGCCCTCCTCCCATTCCTTCGTGCATACCCTTGGCCAATTGCTTGTTACGACCGCCACTCAGAAAATCTGCGAGGTAGAAAAACTCGGGTGTAAGCTCGTAGTGGCATTGGTCCGTTGCGCACTGGTAAGCTCCGTGAATTGAATCGAATACACCCGGACCACTCGCCAGAACATCGCTAATTGATTGTCCGTCGATAGCAAATGCCCCAGTAATCGGGGCCACGCGACTCATGAAATAGTACACGGATCGCACGTGTGAATAGGATGTAGGGAAATGATACGGAGGTAGCTGAGGCTGGTCCTCTTCACACTTCTGAAACAACTCCCTCGCACTCTCCCTACCCGCCTCAGTTTGTCCACCAATGGGTTTGGAGAGATCTCGGAACACACTCGGATCATCCAAGCTTAACGCATTCGATTCGTAATCTCGGAGAACCCACGGAAACACGGGATACTGAGCTAGATCATTGTAAGATCTGCCTGCAGCGACGTTCAGCAGCATGAGGTATTCAAAGTTGCTGATCTCTCGGCGCGCCCACATTTCCGTCCATTTGCTCTTTCCAAACATGCGATCTGCAGAAAGAAGACGCTTGCCCCACTTGGCTAGACACGGGGGTTTCCGTTCCTTTAAAGTTGCATAAACGAGATCAGCTTCCTTTTTGCCCTCTAGTCCAAAAAGACACGAACTGCCATCCACGAAGTACAGCTCTATTCCGCTTTGCGTGTTCAGCAGGAAACGACGACGATGAATTACGCGGATCACGCGCACACCCCACACACGACGTTTTAACTCGGATACAAATGCATCCCCCAAGAAATGAACCATTGGTCGTGAGGAATCGCCTTCCTTCAGCTCTGTCAATGTCTGCAGAGTTGTAACGTATTCACCTTCAAACACGATGGTCGTAGATCCAATTCGGAGAATACCATACACCATCTGACCGGACGGTAAAATCAGGTAGGCCTTGGTCCGGTACGTCGAACTCAATGACTTCCATTGTTCGCTTCGAGAAGAGAAGCTGCGAAGAAGACGCTTCCTTGTCGGAGGTGCCACAGCTGGACCTGGTTTCGACGTATTCACAGGAGATGGATCAGATGTGGCCTCAGATGTCGTGGTAGTTTCGCTAGTCTGGCTCACACGATCGCCTGCCTGCTGCGTCACCTTTCCGGATTGCTTCCTTTCAATGGCAGGTGGACCAGCCGCAGCAGCGGCAGCAGCAGTAGCGTCAACAAAGAAATCTTCGCCACTTTTGCTACCTGGACGACCCGAAAACATCCGAATGCTATTCGAGAAGCGAGATGAGATGTTGCCAATGCGCGGAAATTTATCCTTGGCCACCTTGACTGAATTCGTGACATCTGGGGTCGTGTCGGCAGTAAGGTCCGGGCGATTCCCTGTCTGTGAGGTGTCGTCTGATACACTAACTTCTGTTTTGGAATCAGTCCGCTGCAGAGGAATTTTTTCAATGGTAGATGGGATGGGCATGCTATCGCTGCCCATGATGCTTCCCTGGCGACCTCTCACAGCAACAACAGGTGCATCTACACCAGCCATCGCGTCCGCATCACCGTATTGCTCGCCCCCAGATCCAGATCCCTCATTCGTGTGCTCATCGACCAAGTCCATCACCGTGTCATTTAATTCGTCTTCATCTTCATCATCGTCATATTCTCCGTCATCTGCTTGATCAGCTAAGTCTGTACCGTCGTCTTGCATGTTACTATCAGCGTCCTTTATCGCATCGACCGATGAAACAGTAAGTGCATCAATACTGTCAGGTGTTTCGGTGGTTACTGATCCGTTGAGCGCGGAAGATTTGACATATTCAGCATAGGCGGCCATGGTATCATCTGTATCTGGTAGCAAACGGCACCGAATCCAATTGCTTGATGTGTACTGATCTAACCGCCAAAACTCATTCTTGCTCAGTGCTTCACCCAACGGGTTGACGGGCCCCAAGGCGCCGCTACTGATATCACTTGCGCTGTCGGACACTGACGCATTTGCCCACACGTGGCGAATACCCCATTGCAATAACACACGAAGTCGCATCCAATCATCGATGTCCTTCGCTTTTACGCGCTGCAACCATACCTGAGTAGCAACTGCATTTGAATCTTGATCTTGAACACAATCACCTGATCCATCACCCTTAACTTCCCCGTCACCGTTTGCGCTAGTTTGAGTTCTTGTAGACTTGCTAATACGCTCAAGTTCGGCTGCCGCACGCGATTTCTCTTCTACCTCATGTGAAAGCATAGCAGCACGTCGGGCAGCACGACTTTCCCTAGCATGAGCCATTTGCTCAAAGTAAAATCCATCTCGACGACAAACTTCTTGATTATTTGACGAAAAGTCATTCTGTGACAGCAGAGAGCTCAATTCTTCGGACGAACGAAGTGGACGAGCAACAAGTCCAGCGAGAATACCAGCTAATTTGATTGCTGAATCAGGCCAAAGCTTTCGGCGTACACGGCTTATAAGAGATGACAATTCCGGGACAAACCACAACAATAACGATGTTTCATCGCCTGGGGCAGCCTTGATGTGACGACTTACAGTCACTAGACCACCAATGCCAATGTTCGTTGTGCTCGAGCTTCGTGATGGTGTAAACGAAGACTCGAACTGAGTCATATCCCGACCAAGCCCCATTGCATTCGCGAAGTATTCCAACTTATTAATCCGAGCAAAGAACATCGCGCTGCCTTGAAGCTTCATTCGGGAAGAATTCGGGTCACGGATATCTGCTACAGTTTTCCCGCCCGATTCGTCATCGATCGTCAAAATGATGTAAAAGCTACGCAAGAGAAGCTGAAGCACTTGGCGCATGGGTCCACCTGGATGGGGGCGCATTGACACAGAGCCCTGAGGTCCTTGCCCACTTCCACCACCACCGCCACTAGTGCCAACACCAGGCACAGGGAGCAGATTGAAGCCAAAACCAAGCCCACGAGATGATCCATTCTTGGATGGGGGGCTTTGGCTACCGTTGCCGTTGGTGTTACTATCACCAGACGTCCAGGACGCTTGACCAATACTTAAATTGCTCCTCACCGGCTTTCGGCCGAAACTAGCATCCTTCTCCGAATGAAAATATGATGCTAGGTGCTGCCACACACCGAGAATTGCATCTACCAACTCCGCCTCATGCCAAAGCATGCGTTCACACTTCCAGTAAACTGACTTGGACTGCACCGCGGTTGAATCCAAGGCTGCTGGGTTGACGTCACCTAGAGTGTCCGGGTCATAGTGCAGTACCACAGCAGCGCTTAACGTTGCCAGATTCTCGGCATTCCGCCAGAGCACAGAATCGCGGGACGGGATGTCGTCTTTGCCCCGCAGATTAATCTCAACTGACAACAGCTCGTTCATTTTGTCGAGTGTGGCCTTCAGTAACGACACCACCACCACCTCGAGCTCAGCTGAGGAGTCGATAAATCGGGACAAGCTTGTGAACGGGTCTTGAAGAAGAATCCACGACACATCGTTGGACTTTGCCTCTAATGTGATAATAGATGAAATCAGTTCGTACGCGGTTTGGGTGATGAACTGCGAACAGCTGGCAGGTTGTACACATGCCATCATGTCTATCGCGGCCATTTTGACTCGTTTAGGCATTTTCTGAAACGTTTCTCCATGCGAATTTTTCTTCCGTTCGCCATCACTGTGGACAGTAAACAGGCTTGACACAAATTCAGCATCATCCATGGATACAACAATCGTAAAGAGAGCATTGACCCTCACTTCATCCGACTCTTCTGGATTCAGTACCATTTCTCGAAGTCGACTCATCGGAACGCCCCGACATTCCTCTAGCGTAATCCCATATAATATTGAAGGCAACTTCGTCTTGTCATTTGATGACGCTGAATCACCACCGCGCAAACTCAAGATCGCTTCGATGATAGGAGTCTGCTCCGTTGTTGATGATACAGTGAGTGCCCCAGATGTAGAAATACTATTGTAGATGAGCATATTGCGGTTGATCGCGCTTGCTGGTGTTGATGAGGCAAAAATAATTTTCAGGTGACGAATTGCTACCAGTCGAATTGATGGTGAGCTGCATCGGACCATTTCCAGAAACGGAAACATCATGAATGAATGCCAGACCATTGCATTCGACAGCATGTCCTCATCAATGAATGAGTCGCAATCATTATCGTCGCGAGTCACCCAACCCGGTGCCGTCATATCACTCTCTTTCACTTGTATCCCCAACACAGTTAGCAAGACTTCGGAGTAGACACCCATCGTAACCGGGTGACCTGCAGTGTTCACAGCATTCATGATCAAGTAAGCATCACCAACGGAGAGCTGCGTTTTATCCGGATTTGTGACTTTATCCCGTTCTTGGCTGCACTGACATTTTAGCGTCAGATACGTTCGAAGTAAACGCAGCGTCATTACTCGCAAAGCGTTGCTTGAAAAGTTCAAGAGTGGGAGCCAAATCCGAAGGCCTCCCAGCCGCCCAAAAAGATCGAGCAAGCCAGCGGGGGCGGTCGGCTGTACTGAGAGTTCGATAAGAAGTGCGATAAGATCAGGCAGATCGAGTTCAGGCACGTTCTCCACAACAGATCCAGCGTCCGCTTCGCCATCAGACAGCTTTTTCGCTTCTTTCATTGATCCTGGAATACCACCGGAGTCTTGCAAACTCGATGTCCCGTCAGAGTTCAACCCCGAGGACATCGGATTGGTAGGTTTACCAATCATGCAGAAAATGAGAGACCGTGTACTTTCGTACGATAATTGAGACTGCACTTCCTTCCCCCGAATTCCGCGCCCAATAACAGAAGTCCTGATCGGTTGAGCTTCACACAATTCAAGCTTGATAATCGCAAGAACTCGACGGCGCAAGCTATCGATATCTTCTTCGGAATACTCACGGGCACGGCGAAGAAGAGTTCCATTTGGATACTTCCAGTAGATCCACGAAAGACATCGTAAAAAGTGGCGTGTTGATACAGCCGATGACGTTGCGGCCTCCTTGCGTGTCACGATTTCAAGCTTGTTAAAAACAGTATGCTGTAGCTCGTTCGGTGCATTCACCCAAATCCGGAAATTGAATAGCAGAAACTTGTAAATCTCCTCGGACAAAGTGCGATCGGAGATGACGGCACTCCGAAATCGCTCAATAGAGACGAGCAAATCGGGCGTCAAGTACCGTGGTGGCAAAGAACGAAGCAGTAGCGCAGTGAGGCGCACTCCTTGATGTCGGCGGAAGATGAACTTGTTGACGAGTGAGTGTCGCATGATTTCAGCTATCAAAAGCAAAACCTTGGGGATCGTACGAATGCCTAGTGGCCGCGCTAACATGTCTGCCATCTGCAACAAAAATTCCGAGTCTTCGTCAAACTGTGCAGTAACGGAACCAACAGGAGCAAGTTCACCGTGAGGCAACGATGTAGTGTTTGTTGCAGTAACCAGAAGGGGCAGGCAAACCAGAGGGCCACCAAGTTGTGCAACGGACTGCTTAAAAGTCGCCGTTCGACGAAGCCGTACTCCCCTACTGGCCGCTTCCGCGTGGTTATCGTTCCCACTCGAATCAAAGCACACTCCTCGGTGTCGATCACAGTTTCGAGCGTCGTATGCAAACAACAATCCATCACCTACTCCACTTGGCGGAGTTGCACCAATTGATCCTGGCACAGCAGCATTCGATCCAGCACCCGACGACGTGGACGACGAAATATACGCATTAAACTGGAACACCAGGGCGTCGTATTCTTCTGCACTCTTGACACTCGCAATGATATTGCTTGGAAGGGCCTGGCCGAAAAGCGCCATAGGCCCGAGGAGAACACGCAGCGAAGGGTTCCTGTCACGCTCGCGCATCGCGATGTATGACTTGACTACTGGCGCCATGAAGGCAGTGTTCGGGTATGTAAGCTTGGTGGAATGACGTAGCTCGGAGTTCATGTACACATCCACTTTCGAACCACGAATTTGACGATGAGTATGCACAATGGACAAAAAGTGCCAGCGTCCAGGAGTGATAAGATCTGGGATCTCAACATGTGAATCATTTTTCTTCTTGTCAAAGCAAGTGATCGCCAACGAGGAGCGAATGAACGAGGCCATGACACCGACATCTGACTTGCCACAGAACGTAAACAACGGTGCAGAAGTCTCCGGGAGGCTCTCAAACTTGATCCACGCACAGAACGTATAGCCAGTGGTTGGGAATGCCTCCAGGACGGGGACGACAAGACCCGAGTACTCCCCACTTAGATCAAAGAAACTCACAGGTCCGAACGAATCCCGAGCAATCATCTCCAACGTCGCGACATAATAACTCATGGCCTGGTCGTTGGGATCCTCACTCATGATACGCGCGCTGCGAAACACGCCCAGCATTGCACGCACATCTTCACTGGTCACCGAGTGGTTGGCCAAATACAAGAAGAGACGAAGAATCTTCTTGAGCACCTGATTGCTCACAAACGGGTCGGCAAACAGACCACGGTCACTGAGGAACGCGAGCACCTCCCGTTGCAAGCCAAAGCTCGAACAGGCCTCCACATTACTGCAGTTGCACCGCACGAGATTGATCAACGCCTCCAACGCTTGGATCTGTCACAGAGACACAGTCACAACCGCCAACCAGTTTGACAACGTGAGTAGCAACAAGCATAATGCCACGCACAAATGTCCCATGCCCACCACGGAAACAACGAGCCACCACCAATAACCCCATCAGTCATCGCAGGTCATGTGAATATATCCCATCGCCAACGACTACAGCATTCGACGTCTCCTTACCTGCGCGTCTTCCGCCAACGCACCAACGATCTGCGAGAACACGGCCTTGAGCGCCGATGGATTGCGGATCGTCAGCTTGACGGCCTCCAGCTCCGCGTACTCTTTCCCTCCCACTACCCACCAACAAGCCAACAAACCAGCAAATGTACCACACACGTCATGCACAACGAATCTTGTTAGCGCCAAAGCTATCACCCATCCAGCACTCCTTGGTTCACCATACCACACCAACAACAACAACCAACAAAACAGCGCCAACGTACACAGCTCCTGCAGGAACGTGGCCACCGTCGGGTCCATGGGCGCGTCCGACGCCACGCCCGAGTCTCCGATGCCCTCCATGGCCGCCGTAAACGTAGAGCGGCGCCGTCGCATGGGCGGCGCTGTCGGCATGGCGGCCGATGACATGGTTCACCACCTGCTTCAACCTGCGTGGATGCTTGCTTTCCCTCCTTTGTTGGCTTCTCCCTTGTTTCTCTTCGCTCCAAACGGCACCAACGGTGGCGTGCCCACGATGAGCACGTTCACGTTCACGTTGGCGTTGGCGTTGGCGTTGGCGCTGAGGTCGATATTGCCACCGCCGTGTTGGAAGTGCGCCGCCAATTAGCGGAGCCTCTCACTCAGTCAGCAGCACCTTTGGGGGGTACCGACAGTGACTTGGGTACTGTTCCCCCCCTCCCCCTCCCCTGCGGCTGAGTCTTTTTCGATGAAGAGAGAGAGGTATCAGCTCCTGTTAAGTGCGATATAATTTGCCTCCCTGGCAGTCATTTCCCAAGTGGTGTAAGTGTCACTATATAGAGGGAACGCGGTTCTTTTTGGCCTGTCCATCTCAAATTCTCATTGCTGGGGTCGAGCAGCCTGGAGCACTGGGTGCCGCAGATGGAGAGACCGACCATATGACCATATGGGCGCGATGATGAGAAGAAAACCCGAAGAACATGGAGGATAGGATATTACTATAGCATGCAGGCACACACCCCCAGACAGAACAAGCTCAACAAATCCTCCAGTATTATATTGGCAGGTAAATGGTAAAATGACACGTAGATCGCTGAGGCGTCGGTGTCAATGGTGATAAGAATTTATCATCATCATTTCCCCCCAAACTCGCATTGTTCCTCTTGATTTCTTCGTGCAAAACTATTCCGCAGCTTGCGTCGAATTACTGGCCGGCAATCATCATTATTGGCGCCAACGATAGCAACGATCACCAAAAGAGGTTGTCTACCGGCACTTCATCATCGGCTTTACGGCGGAACACAGCAACGTACTTCTTGCCACCACCACGCGCCACCTTCTTACCCTCCTCCGTTTCCTCGGTCATCGCCTTGACACATGGGTCTGTGGCCTATTGCGTTTCACATAAGGACCATAATTAGTCCATGCAGTGTCGAAGCAGCACAGTGATACAATTTGACAAGACTCGGGAGCATCAATTCGTACCAGTTCCTCGTCGGGAATGCGAACGAAGCACGGATGGTTCGTGCATTTCTCCACGTGCCAGTTGTGGAGATCCTCCACGTCCGTGATGGTGTAGAGAATGGCACCGGGCGCGAGCAAATACGCGTACTCGGCCAGCAAGTTGGTGCTACCGTATCGTTTTGATAGGCCCGACAAGAAGGTGGAGAACAATTAAAAACATTTTCCCCACCAGTGATGACTTGACTATTCACCATTGTCGTGAATGAACGTACCCGACAATGCGACGGCGATGATTACGCTGCTTGAAATGCGGATCCGGGAAGCAGAAAAATAGCTTCGTCAGCTGACCCTTCTTGAAGTAATGCGGCAAGTACCTCATCGCGTTTGTTCGGAACACGGAAGTATTCTGGAACTGTAGCGTATATCATCAAGAAAAAAAACGCGATGACCCCATCCAGTAGTGTAATCATGAGCGTTCCATTCCGCTGCGGTGGATAAGGCCAACGAGAATGGCAGCTCCAGTCATAAACACTTCAACACTACCTTGCCCGGTTGCTCCGTACGCAACGCCTCAATGCGCAGGCGCACGTACTCGGTCACCTTGGGTCGAATTTCGAGGCCCAGGGTCAACTTGTCGGGGAATAAAGCACCCAATGCGACTGCAAATAATATATCAAACCAGAGCACAGAGCAAGCAACCACAAGCGTTCAGCATAGAGAACCCCTTCTACTCAACGGCATCGCTTTCCCCCGTCATCCCGCCATTTCACCATCAGTCGTACCTGTAAGTCCTCCAAAACCGCAGCCAATGTCAAGAAAGTCGACCGATCTACAAGTAAAACGCCATAATCAACATCGTTTTCGTTAGCTGCCGACTGACCGTGATCATTACTCGCAACAAACGCAGTGGAACTTACGGGTTTTCAATGCCTGGGTAGTACGGCGACCAGTCCATGACGTCAGGCGTCAGCGGACTACAAGACCCCCCACACGGCACACATATACATAAGGTCAGCCCGCATTGCCCAGAATGTAAGTGCCTACTCCTTCACATTGCCCACAGACGACTCCTGACCGCAATACGCACTATTCAAAGGAGTCATTATGTGACAGCGGATTGCAGTGCGCGCGGGATCGGTAGAACTTCTTCTGCGGTCCATTGATGGCCGTCGTGGTCTCCGCGGCCACGTCGTTGCTGGTCATCGCCATTGCCATCAATTCCGTTGATCGAAAACGAAAATGCATCGCTCTTGCCTGTTGGTGAGGAGCACTGTCCCTAATTTCCCGCGTCCGCCATGTATCGAGTCCCTCGTGTAAAACTAAACACGGGATATTTGGCGCCAAATGACTGACCGTCGATCATCCGCATGACGACAACGAACGAATATGACGGATGCGCATGACTCCATGGACCGCTCCCTGCGCGCCAAGCTGCTGACCGGTGCATGCACAGAGTGTAAGGAGGAAGACCAGGTGCTGGACGCCGTGCTCGCGCGTCACTTCGAGCTCCGCGTCTGTGTGACCTGCAAACAGGACCGCAATTTGCGGTACGGCTGGTACGAGCTGATCACCAAGTCCAGGGCCAAGAGCGAGTTCATTGTACCCGACTCGCTGTTCCATGGACTGCCCTTCCTCACCAAGCCCAACCCACGTCACGAAAGCTTCGCACCATTGAAATTATACTTGAAGAAGACTATCCAGGACGAGGCAGAGCGGCTATACGGTGATGCCGACGGCCTGGCGCGTGAAAGAGCGAGCCGCAAGCGCAAATCGTACGAGCGAGCGGCGCAGCGCACCAAGCTAGTCGTCAAGAAGCGTCGATGGGGGACCATTGTGGCCGCCACGGAGGAAGAGCGTGTGAACGAGAGCGGTCTTGTCACTGAGACGTCGTCAAAGCAGGCACAGCGCGTGCCAGCGGTGGACCAGGACCACCGGCATGAATACGGCGAGGAACTCAGGAACGAGGACACCAACATGTACACCAAGCAATGCGCGTGCGGCATGACCGTTGAGTTTGAGAAATGGTAAGAACTGTGTAATACTACAGCATAAAAACAAAAGCGTTGGCAACACGATGAGGGGATGATGGGATGGGGTACCTCGAGTTTGGGTTCGAGGATTAGATTATAGTGTAGTGATGTGTACAAATACAAAAAGGATGAAGCTCATCGTCGCGTAATGTGGTGATGGAGATGCCAACGCGCGTCATCGCCTACGCATTGAGCATAAATAAATGGCATCGCAACGGGATACATATCCTTGCCAAGTTGTCTCTCTGCCTAGAGGCTGAGTCGCCGCCGACGATCCATCAGGCCTTCGTAGCAGGCTGCCATGTATTCGGACAGCGTGGCCGACGCACTGGCTGTGATGGCTCGCAATTGGTCTGCCCTGGCGTTGGAAGACACTGCCTTGGGGACCGAGAGTGAGCTCGAGGATAACCCGACGGCGTTCACGTAGCTGAGGCAGCAATAATACTTGGGCAGGCGATCCTCTGGAGTGGTATGCATCCACTCTGGCAGCTCAAACGTTTGTGCCTGGTGGCGCCCCAGTAGATGCACACGCAGTACCGTCGACTTGGTGGTCCACACCTTTTGCGGCAACGTGAACTCTTGCAGTGTCATCTCGTTGCGCACGGGAAATAATGGCGATCGATACAGCGGCGCCACGACCTTGACCGCTGTCGAGCCCGTGGTTGGCGCCTCACCCTCGGTCTGTGGCTTGGATTGATTGAAAAACTCAAAGTAGACACGCTGTGGCGCATACGTCGGGCTTTCCGGGTGCCAAAACACACGGTAGGGCAGGATCTGCACGCAACTAACCAGACAGCCACCGTCCAGGCAATAGTCAATGTAGTCGGCGGCATTCTTGTCCGACGACGCCGAGCTGCTCCAATAGCACGAGTTCCCCGAAGAACACCCGCATTTCCGCTGGATGCGCTCGCCCAATGTGAGCGCAAACGGCGATTGTGGGTGGTCAGGATGGCCATGCGGTGGCGGTGCCAGCGTATTCTCATCGTGAAACTTATGCATCTCGCCCCAGCATAGGGATGGCTCCAGCGTATTCTCGGGTGATTCGCTGGGTCGGTCAGCGGATGAGAAGGCTGGATTACACGATGGAAACGCAAGAAACATAGAGACCACGCACTGGTGTGAGTGCATACTGTATGTGGTGGTATCACAGGAGGGAGTGGGGGGGAGGGCCCTACCTTGAATGCTACGTAAGAGACCGTCATCTTCGCGGCACGAGCCATTGCGGATACACGCCATGCTCTTCCATGTGTGCTCGCGAGGCTCCTGTGCCGTACGAGCCAGCACCATTCCATTCCTGGCAATACGTTCCCAGAAATCTACTCATCATCATCATAACCAAGAAAACCCCCAACACACAACAAAAGCCCAGTCAGGATCCCATGCAGCAGTAGATGTGATCATCACTACGATCCATCATCAACACGGGGGCCAGACAGACAGACAGACAGACCTGATCGCGTGATCGTGTTATAGAGCACCACGGATGCCTCCTCTGCAGCATGGAGTGCGCTGTGGTCCAGGTACGAGCACACTACGCCCAGTACATCCGCCGGCATATTGGTCAAGCGCAGGCTCCCACCGTCGGCTTGCTCGCGTGCCTCGACCTCCTCCATATCCAGGTCCCATACGCCGAGGCCGCGCTTGGCCCCGCTGGCCTCGTCGTCGCTCAGAGAGGCACGCAGCATGGTCGTCGCGAGTCGCTCCAGCAATTGTGTCGCCGTCATGATGGAGTTGTTGTCACGTTGGTGTTGGGATTGGTGTTGGTCGTCGAATTGGGGGTGCGTGTTGGTGTTGGCGATCACCCTGATGCTGCTCGCTTGCTCGAGTCCTGTGGGGGTCTTGGAAGAATGAATTGTTGGTGGCGTTTGCTGTTGGTGTTGGTTGTTCTCGCTTGGCTCCCATCTCAACACACCAACAAGAGCGAGCACCCCTTGCTGTTCTTCAACAACTGCTGCGTCGCAAATTTGCAAGCGACTGTGTTGGAGAATCCGGATAACACCCAACCTTTTCGTTCCACAGAAAACCAAACATTTCGCATATTATTGGTTAGCCATGGATAAAATATACCTGCGACAACACAAAAAAACACAGCTCTTCCAAGCACCACGCGACAAATCTTGCTCTGTCAAGCAAATCGTCGCACCAGCACAGGCGTCCCCAGACACACATACACAACGTGCATGCCAAAGGGATATCAGGTCGCTGTCCACGGAAGTACCACATCAGTCTCCGATGGGGCACCGTGCCCGCCATCACCATCACCACCACCTAACAACAAATCACCAAAGCTATCCAATTTATCTCAGTGAGACTGGGGTTGTAGGTGGGTGAACGGAAAATCACAAAGTCACAAAATCACAAAATCACAAAAAACTATCCAATTTATCTCAAATCAGTGACACTGGCGCTGTCGGAAGGGTAAACGAAAAAAACGACAGCTGTGAGATTCGAACTCACGCGGGTTGCCCCACTAACTTAGCAGGCTAGCGCCTTAACCACTCGGCCAAGCTGTCTCATTGAACACAACCTCCAGTAGTTAAATTAAGCCATTTCCAACAAAATGACCCATCTACCCCTACCTACCTAGCTCAGCATTTGACCCAATCTCGTCGGATACATGACCTATCAGCCCACAAAATGTATTGATATGGAAATGGAACCCAGAAGAAGGAAGAGAGGAGGGTACATGTACATTCTAATGGAAATACTGAGAATGAAACCCGTACGGACGGCGGCATGGACGGACAATAGCATGTGGCAACACTACACCTAGTTACACTACGCTACGCTACAATGCGGTGCACGGCGCTCGTCCCCATCTCATAGACACATCACATGGAC
>JAADWT010000346.1:0-23130 GCA_023336285.1 Pythium grandisporangium
CATTCCTGCATTTGTGGCGTGTCTTGTCTGTTTGCTGTCCCAGCGGCGGCCATGACGTTATTCCGTGAGCATGTGGACGCGATCGCGATCAATGAGGGCTTCCCCATCAATGGGTTTCGCTTGATCATCACGCTTGCGGCGTGCAGCCTTGTGGCGCCGCTGCTTCCGCTCATTTCGTCCGAGAATGCGCGTACGTGTGTCTGTGTGTGTGTGGAGGGGGGTCTTGCAATAGGCTTGCAATCAGTTGGGCCGGTCCTGTCCCCGTGAGGTTGGATGAGAGGAGATGAACAATCGCCTTGACTTACTGCTGTGTGTTGTCTGTCTGCACGGCCGTAGGGCACATCTTTGCTACGGCCATGGGCATCTATGTTGGTGTGTTTGTGTTCGATTACGCCATTGCGCATTCAATTGCGTCAACGCTTGTCGTGTACCTGCTCATGTGCATCGCGCCTCGGTATGTATCGCACAGTGTTCGCAATTGCTGTTACTGCGCAACTACAAAAGCCACGTTTCTAATTGCTTCTGTGCTGCTTGGCATGGTTGTTGCTACAGTCGCATCGTTGGCAAGCTCGTGCTGGGGCTTATGCTCACATACCTTGTGGCATGGTTCGTAGCGAATGATGCTCACACTGTGCGCATATCCCCACTTATTCTCACCCTCCTTATGACGTTCGTCTGCTGATATGGCTCGCATTGCTTTCAGCCACTATTACCGCGAGTTTTACAGTCCCGATATTGTCTGGGATTCGGCGCAAATGATTCTCACCCTGAAACTGAGCAGCGTGGCTGTCAACTACAGTGATGGCGGCATACCGAAAGAGAAGAAAACACCGCTTATGATCAAGAATCAGTTAGAATCTCTGCCACCATTGCTCCCATTCTTGAGTAGGTGCCACTGGTCAGCATTCGAAGTGGAGAAATATTGTACTGACGATTCGACTGGCGATTCCTTCTGTCTAGGCTATGCGTTCTTCTTCCCTACCTTTCTTGCCGGGCCTGTGTTTGAGTACACAGACTATGTCGTGTGGATCAAGGTACGAATACGGATTTTAATTCTGTCTATCGGGGTACACGGGGATTTGCTTTTGTTTGCTGACTGTATACTATTATTTAACATGCAACAGGAAGCGCGGGTGGCTCCGTTCCTCGTGCATGCTCGCAATTTCTTCATTGTCATTGTACGGCACCAGGCATCATACTTGCTCGTCGTCAAGCCCCACGAGATTTAACGATGTGGTTGTGCCTTGAAATATGCACGCGCTTGTTCGGACTCAGGTGTCAGCGGTTGGATTTTTCCTTTCTCTGGATTATCCCGTGGACGTGATCGACTCGCCAGAGTTCTTCCCGGAGTCGAGCTGGCCAATGCGCTGCTTGCGTATGTGTCTTCCGGTCATGCTGTTCCGGTTCCGCTTCGTAAGTGCCTGAGCCGTACTCCTTATTTACTCTTTTTTGGATTTTTACTGGATCCTCAATGTGCCCGCATGGCGATTGACAGCGTTTTATTTTTTCTTCTTATTTCATTTGGTAATATGCATTTAGTATATTGCGTGGTCGTTGGCTGAGGCAGCAAGTGCCCTTGCCGGGGTTGGATACGTGGCCAAGACTGGTAAATGGTACGTCCACCCACGAGAATGGGTTCCTGTTTCAATTTTCAATGCTGACATCTTGTTTTGAATATGCAACTAGGAATGGCATTACCAACAACGATATTCTTTGCGTCGAATTGCCAACGAGTGTGCGCGTGGGAATCAACAACTGGAATATGGGTGTCGCTCGCTGGATCAACACATGTATGTTTCTTTGCCTACGCTGCCTCGACTGTTTTTACTGATCAATTAGTTTGAATTATGCGTATTGACTTATTTTGCTGACGAACTGCCTTACTTCGTAGACATTTACCAACGCGTGGGTCTCTCCAAGGCGGGCAAGCCGGGGCTTTTGTCTACTATGTGCGCATTCTTTGTGAGCGCATTGTGGCATGTACGTTCGTTTAGATGTTGAGTATTGTGGCATGAACATGTGGATACCCACTGATTTATAATGTTTGTCGGCTTGATACTGCAGGGACTTTCGCCGGGTTATTACTTGTTCTTTATCCTCGGTGGGTTCTACATCGAAGCGGGCAAGAACTTGCGTCGTCGCCTGCGCCCGTATTTCCACTACACGGAGGACCGCAACATGTACCCCCACGCGATTTTCCTCACGTATTTCAAGGGCCAGAGTCACCCATTGGCTTTCGTCTACGATATTGTGGGCATGGCGATTACGTGGGTTGCCATGCAATATGCTGGTGTCGCGTTCGAGATTTTGGATGTGCGTCGCTGCCTGCGTATCTGGGCTTCCTGGTATTTCTTGCCGCACATCTTGTCAGTGGGCGTGTTAGTATTCTGCACGATCTTCCCGGCTCGTCGTCCTCGCGTCGCAACAGCTGAGAAGAAGACTGATGTGGCAAAGAAGGCAGATTAAACCACCAACGTGCCAAAACGCGACAGGTGACTATAGCGCTGGAACAGTTGTAGCTGGATGAGGTCTCCTTGAGGGGCAGGGTGGAGACGCGAAGCAGCCCCTAACACATAGAACCAAGTTCGTATTTCAGGGATCATACGGGTCTCCACGCGTTGAACGAGGTGCTGCTGATTGATTGACAATCAGGTACTACCTTGTAGAAAGCGAGTGCCATCGTAATGCGTAATCAATGCATTGAAGAATGACGAAGCCACCACTTTTCAGTTTGGGCTATTATTGTCGACTGTAGTGCTTGCTCCTTGACAGGTCACTAGGCTGCTAAACAAGGTTCGTCGTGTGCCGGTTGATAGACTTGGTGTGCGATGGTGTCAGTTCGCTGTATGTGTGACTGACTTCGATTGCGCCTGTCCGCATTCCACGAACTCTAACCGGTCGCTCACCGATCAGAAAACGGCGCGAGTTGCCGTGGAATTGGAGCTGACGGAAACGGGGCCAAGCATTTGTTTCGCTGTGCCACTGAGTACGCCCCAACGCGTCGGTGCAACGCTATCACGCGCGCCCTCCCCGTAGTGACTCGCGGGGGAGGACCCTCACGTACCGACCAACACGGCAACACAATAAGCGCTTGTCTGGTAGTTTCAATTCTCCAAGCGTGCCCAGTTCAACAGCTTTGGGTCGCTTACAATTTAACTGTGTTTACCCACGACTGGGTTGAATCGTGAAGGACGGCACCATATTGCGGCGCCGTTCGGCTAAGTCTGCGTGTTGTGAGTGTGAGATAAACCAGGAGGGTGGTCAGCGGTGCTCATTCTGCAGGGTTTCGTGTTTGACTTCATCGCCATCTCCTCGAGAACAAGCCTTGGTACGTGATTCTCCGTTGCCATTCACCCCAGCGATCCACGAGTCCGGTGCCAGTTCACCTTCCGGTATGCAGAAAATTTGGGCTGCCATTGGAAGACCACAACGTCGTCGCGGAAGCTACCTATGGCAAGCAGTGCGCAAAACGGTGCCAACGTTCATTGTCCACGGTGGACGACAACACTTTCGACAACAACATGTTCCTCGCTTCATGATTAACCCCGAAACCCGTCCAAAACTTATCTGGGATGCACTGCTCACCCTCTGTGTGCTGTACACGACGTGTGTCGTGCCTTACCGCGTGTGCTTCAAGCGAGAATCCACGGGCGGTGTCGCAGTGTTTGAGGGCGCCGTGGATGTTGCATTTTTCACAGACCTTGTGTTGAATTTTATCACGGGCGTGCATCTACCAACGGGCGACGTGTCCTATGAAACTTCAGTGGTGGCTCGTGCCTATCTGCGTGGATGGTTCATTGTGGATTTCCTCTCCACGATCCCATTCGAAGCCGTAGCATCCTGGTTCGGCGTGGCGTCAGCCGGAAATTCAGCCGCATTGGCATCCGCAAAATTGCTGCGCGGGCTCAAGGTGCTACGCCTTTTCAAATTGGCTCGCCTGCGGAAACTCAACAAGGTTTTTTCAAACTTGGAAGACGCTGTATCGACCAACCAGAGCTTGCTCGCGCTCTCCAAGTTGGCATTGACGATGCTGTTCTTGGCCCACCTTGTGGCGTGCATTTGGTTCGCCGTGGGCAAAATTGTCGAAGACGATGGTGCTTCCATCTCGTGGGTGAGCCGCATCGGATACGTGCAAGAGGACCCTGATACGCAACTGCTCGAGTACCTTTCCTCCATGTATTGGGCCATCGTTACCATGGTCACGATCGGCTACGGCGATGTCGTGGCCACAACAAACCTGGAACGACTCGTGAACGTGGCAGTCATGGCGATCGGCGTTTCCTTTTTCGGGTACGTTATAGGCACCATCAGTGCGCTTGTGGCCAATCTAGATGTTTCGGCCGCGCTTTACGAAGAACGTATGACTATCGTCAAAGAGTATATTATCTCCCGTGAGCTTCCCAAGCACCTCAGCCGGCGAATCCGCGGCCATTTCGAATATTATTATCAGCGTCGCTCCGTTTTCGGTGAAAAAAAAATTCTTGATCGATTACCCTCTGCGCTCCGCAATGAGATGGTGCGATCCGTCTCGAAGTTTACTGTATTGTTGCACTGGCGCTAGATTCCTTCTCACCAAATGTGTGTTCTGTTGGCGGTGAATATGGCAATTTGCTTTGGTTCTTGCTGTTCGCGGTTTAGATTCATCATGTCCACGCCAAACTGGTGGTCAATGTAGCATTCTTTGGTGAATGCCACGAGAGTTTAATAAGCGACATCGTGGTGGATATGAAGCCGTTCTCGGTACTAAAGGACGAATACGTGTATGTGCAACACGAAATCGCAGCCCACGTATTTTTCCTACTGAAAGGCAAGGTACATCTTACCAAGACGGTCTCGTCGTCTCGAACAGATATTCGCCTCGCTGTGCTCACTGTAGGCGAGCATTTTGGAGAGGTAGTGTGCAATCAGATGCGAGGCAAAAAAGAAAAGAAGCAACAAAACGGACCCATATGTGGATACGTAGTTTACTCCCTTGCACTGACACCTGTACTTGATGTGTGCGTTGATTGGTTTGATTAGCTGGAGGTGTATGATCACGACCACGGCAACGGCGTACGAATATGCTCAGCGATCGCCAAGACGTACTGCGAACTAACTTTTTTGTCTCGACAGGCTATCTCCAAGCTGAGTGCGTTTGCGAATATCAACTTCGGAACCTTATCATCACCCTGGGAGTGCTGATGCTGATGCTGATGCCAATGATGGATCTCCCTCTCTTTCTCTCTTCGAATGTGGTTTTCTTGTAGGCGCCAGGTGGCCTGAAGTTTTACGGCATTTTAAAGATGCAGCGATCGCAGTGTCCACGCGAATGCGGCGACGTGCCAACATCCCAGAGGGTAAATCGTACATGGCTGTTCGGCATGCTGACAGTGGCGATGATGACGATGATGAGGACGACGAGGATGATGACACTGGAATCTTTGGAGACGCCGCCATGGAGCAGCATTTGCGCAAATCCCGGATGCTGGTCAAGAAAACAATGCAAGCAGCCGGTGGTCGCAAGCACGTTCGATCGGCACGCGTGTCCCCTTATGAAAGCCAGAGCGGTGGTGATTTGAGTGACGACGAGAGCAGCCGTTTGGAGGGGTATCCTTATGGCCCACGCGCTCAACGAGATCTGCCGCGGATTAACAGTATCAGTCGTGATGATGACGATGGGAACTGCACGAGCGAGGAGCATTGCTCATCAGTGGGCATTCAAGACAACGAGGACGACGATGAAGACATCGATGAGGCGCGGGCTGTGACGAAGGGCAGCAATGACCGAGTTGCACACGATGACTCCCGAACCAAATCGTCTCCACTCGTCGTGAACACTGAAAGCTGGCGCTCAACTACATCTTCGCTGCGTGATCTCACGCAGCAGTCAATGTCTGCGCCTTCTTCGCCCATCATGGGTGGTAACGATGGCCGAGGCAAGGTGATACTCGAATCTCTCGTTGTGGAAGATTCGGCCACCAGTCGAAACGAACTCGGGTCTGAACAAGTCACCGCAGAGGCGAAGACTTTGTTTGATGACACTGGGAACCCACCCTTGCGCCAGAACGACGAGAAAGAACGTGCCGCCGAGTCAATGAATATCACGGGCGCCGTGCCACTATCGCACTTGAACAACCAGGTGGGGGCCATCGCCCGAAATATGCAGGAACTTTTGGTGACCCAGGCGTCCGCTGTCAATACTGAACAGCGGAGTACTCACGCGGGTACCGCTTCAGTACCTTCACCAGTGGACACTAAACAGAGAACCAGACGCAGTTTTCGTGGCATTCGAGCACGTGATGTAATCCAGCAAAAGAATGTGGCACTCGCGGATGTAGCATCGACTGCGACAGCGTATGCCGTGTCTCGTAAGAACCTGAACGAGTTGGTAGCCAAAATTCGTCACACCCCGACCAACGCCAAGCCCAATTTCCATGCCGAACAGGCCATGCTAAAGGGACGATACATTTTGCACCCACACGAGCCGTTTATGGTGAGCTGGCAGTTCGTGGTGGGCATTGGTATCCTCTACTCCATCGTGGTGGTGCCCTTCCGCCTTGGATTTGAGGCCGATGCTGAGGGTCCGTGGCACAAACTGGAGCTGGTCATTGATACGTTTTTTTTTATGGACATCGTGATCAACTTCCGAACGGCATTCTTCGACGAAGAGCGCATGCTCGTGTACTCCAACAGGGCCATCGTGATGCGCTACCTGAAGGGGTGGTTCTCTGTAGATGTGCTTTCCACCATCCCCATCGATGAGATTGCTACGTACGTGTCCGCTTTACGGATGGATGAATTCTATAGTTCGACAACTCGTATCGCTCACGTGCGCTGGAAACTCACGGATCTCTTTCTCTCTCTTTCTGTTTGTTTTCTATCCTCACACTGTCGTGTTTCCCATGTCAACCGTGAATAGAGTGTTTCTCGATACGAATTCCACGCAGGTCAATTTCTTCCCCACCAAAATTTTGCGCTTGTTTCGCATTGCGCGGTTGCTCAAACTTGCGCGACTCATTAAACTGAGCCGCGTCTTTGGGCGGCTGCGAGAGTTTATCCAGCTGAGTCCATCAACCGAGCGACTCCTGCGACTGCTTTTGGTCATTTTCCTGTTTTGTCATTGGAATGCGTGCGTGTTCCATTCGATGATGCTGACGAGCGAGACCATGGGCAATATCAGTTGGTGCGACGAATTCTTCGGAGCTCCTGTGGCAATGACAATGCCCACATCTTCCACAGTATCGTCGTCTTCGTCTTCGTCTTCATCGTTATCAACGCCATCATCCCAGCAAGTGGGTGTGTGCACAGACCGTGTTTCTCGAATCGACCGGTACATTGTGGCCATGTACTGGGCGTTCACGACCTTCACGACTGTCGGGTACGGTGACATCAAGCCAAGTCTGCATGCCCCGCACGAGCTCTCGGTGGTGATTGTGCTGATCGTGGTGAATGCCACGGCATTCGGGTACGTCATCTCAGCCGTGGTCACCCTGATCCGCAACCTGAACCCGAGCGACCGCGAGTATCGATTGCGCATGACCGAGATGAAGGACTACTTGCGTGACTCGAGCGTGAGCCTTCGCCTTGGAGCCAACATTAAGAAGCACTACCACCACAACATGCTATCGACAAGTCTCTTTCCCGAAGAAAAGGTAAGAAAAGCGAGCCATGTTGCTGAGCGAAGGCGAGACGTGATTGACTCCATGCATAAGCGAGGGACTCATCAATTGACTCACCGCTCTGTATTGTGTGCTCTAGCTGTTTGACAAGATGAGTCCCAGCTTGCGCTTTGATGTCGCGCGGCTCGTTGCCGGGGAGACGCTGTTTGCCATCCCGTTGATCACGGTCATGGAGGATTCATTCAAGGGGTTTGTATCCTACGCGCTGTTCCTAATGAAGCCCATGTGTATCATGCGGACGGAGATGGTCTGTCGCAGCGGGGGGCCCGGAACGGAGATGTTTTTCCTCGTGGAGGGCGAGTGCGACCTCGTCAACTCCATGACCAACGAAGGCCGTATCGTCGGTCAGAATGCCGTCTTTGAGCAATACGCGCTCATGGCGAAACCGAGTGAGATCTACCGCACGATTCTCACGGTGACGGCCATCACGAAGAAATGCATCCTCTACTCACTTGGCATCCAGGAATTTCGGTACGTGTTGCTTTACACAATGACTTTGATTTTGGGTAGAAGGTTGGTATGGACTTCTTTCTGATTTTGAGCATGCGCTCTAACGCTGTTGTATCTCGCTCTGGTTACCCTTTGGACGGACTGGGCGATTAGCATGCTGGAGGACGTGTCACCAGCCGTGAGTACTTACTTCCTCAGCCAACTGGCCGCTGTCCTCATTGAGGACGACCTCATGACGTTCACCAAGGAGCAAAGCACCAACATCAGTCATGCGCTGCGCAACGGCCGCACGTTCCGCGCTGTGGCTGAGCAGCACGACAAGGTGCGACTAACATCTGTAACCAAGGTCGCGATCGCCAAACTGGGCAACCACCGGCGCGGCAGTGAGTGGGCGCCCGACCTATTGCCCCGCCTCCTAAACCGCATCGAATGCGACGAGCGAGAAGCCCAAGAGGCCAGCCCGATAGGCCACCGCCCCATTTCGCACCCCAACAACGTGGTCGACGCCATCTAGTACCTCAAAAGTTACTTGCCACGTGGTGTTGACTGCACTGGCCTTTGGGCTCGATGTAGCCATCTCGCGGAGATGCTCCATAAAGGCGGTGCGTGTGCCATATCTTAACTGGATGCCCCCTCAGCCAGTCACTATTACAAGGGAATTGATAATCGGCACGACCTATCAGTTGATATCGACACGTCGCGCACCCTAGAGTCGATTGGTTGTGCGTGGGTTCCAGTCAAATTTCCATCCAATTGAAAGGACGTCGCCATCTTCATCCCGCGCAGCAGTGATCGCTATCTCCCACGCTGCTCTACATACATCCACCCACCCACGCGCGTCTCCTCTATTGCTAGGTATTGGCTTGCTGAAGCACCATGGCTGCGCTGGCTGCATCGTCGCTGAATGGCGTCAAAATCTACAACCTAGCGTCGGGCAAGACGCTGCCGCAATGGCTGCAGGAGAAGACCAAAAAGGCGCTTTCACGCGACGATGAATACAGGCGCCGCGTGGAACTCCTGCAGGACTTCCATTTCCCCTCCGGCTCCCAGCGTGTGCAGATGTCGCGTGACGGCAATTTCATCGTGGCCACGGGCATGTACCCGCCGTCGGTCAAGGTCTTTGACGTGCGTGACCTGAGCATCAAGTTTGAGCGGCGTCTGGATGCCGAAGTCGTGCAGTTCCAGATCCTATCACAGGATTTTGGCAAGCTGGCGTTCCTGCAATCTGACCGCACGCTTGCGTTTCACGCGCCCTATGGCTCACATTACAACCTGCGCATCCCCAAGTTTGGCCGAGACATGTGCTACCACCGTGCGCACTGTGATATGTATATCGCGGCCTCCTCCTCGGACCTGTACCGTGTGAATCTGGATCAGGGCCGCTTTTTGGCGCCATTGGCGCTGCAGTGCGGTGCCGCCAACGTCGTGACGCTCAACCCCGTGCATCAGATGCTCGGTGTCGGTGGTGATGATGGCACGGTGGAATGCTGGGACACTCGTAGCCAACAACGCGTGGGGCTCTTGACGGGGATCCTCGAGCTTGTGGGGGGTCACGCTGGTGGCCAGGGCGCGGTGGATGTGCTAGGTTCTTCTTCGTCCTCGACTTCCTCGCCGGCGGTGGAAGTGTCGGCGCTTGAGTTTGACGACGATGGCCTCTCGTTTGCCGTGGGCACCTCAAACGGCCACGTGCTGCTCTACGATCTGCGATCCTCTCGTCCACTGATGCACAAGACGCACCAGTACGGATTGCCCATCACAAGCGTGCGCTTCCATGACACGGCACGTAAGGTCTTGTCCGCGGATGCCAAGGTGATCAAGCTCTGGGACAAGCACACTGGCGAAATCTTCACCAACGTGGAAACACCGGCCGAAGTGCGCGATGTCTGCATTGTGGAGGGTGCGCAGGGCTCTCAATCGGGTGTGTTGTTGGTGGCCGGTGAACAGGAGCGCGTCATGTCGTACTATATCCCCGAGTTGGGTATCGCACCCAAGTGGTGCTCGTTCCTGGATTCATTGACTGAGGAACTGGAGGAGGAGGCACAGGCGACGGTCTATGACGATTACAAGTTTGTGACCCGTGCCGAGATTGCCAAATTTGCCCTGGAACACTTGATCGGCACGCCCCTGCTGCGTGCCTACATGCATGGCTTCTTTATGGATGCACGTCTGTACAGCAAGGTTCGTGCGATCGCCGAGCCATTCGCGTACGATCAATGGCGCAAGGAGAAAGTGCAGGCCAAGCTGGAGGCCAAGCACGCCAACCGCATCACGATCCAGAGACGGTTGCCCAAGGTGAATCGTGCCGCTGCCGAGCGATTGCTGCAGGCCGAGGAGAAGAAGCGCAAGCAAAACAACCTGTCGGCCACGGGCGACGAGGGTGCAGGTGACGAGCAGGCTGGCGAATCCATGGATGCGTTTGCGAATCCGCTGGGCGATTCGCGATTTGCTGGGATGTTTACCTCAAAGGATTTCGAAATTGACGAGGACCATGAGACGTACAAGCTGCTGCATCCGAACGCGGGTAACAAGAAGCACCAGCAGAAGCGCAAGGCCGATGACATGGATAGTGACGCTGATTCGAACGAGGATGAGGATGAGGACGCGACCGGCGGTCGGTTTGACCTGGTCTCGGAGGAAGAGAAGGCTGATGATGACGATGACAGCGAGCCCAGTGATGACTCGGAGGATGATGATGACGTGCTGCTGGGTCGCAAGCCAGCAAGGAACATGGTCCGTGGGAGCCACAAGTCCACACCGTCGGCGCCGGCGGCGCGCAAGCCCAAGTTTTACGAGATTGCCACGGGCGAGAAGGTGGACAGCCTCATGCAGTTCAACTCGTCGCAAGACAAGGCACAGCAGCGCGAGCGCAAGCGATTGGCCAAGCTGCCACTCGCGGAGCGAGTGCGGCAGGAGAAAACCAAGGAGGCTGAGCGCAGCGCCTACAAGAAGGAACAGACGGAAGGTGGTGGGTACATGCGCGAGATGTCATTCATTCCACAGAGCGAGCTGCGTAAGCAGGCCGCGGCTGCGGCACGCGATGCCGCGCGGCGGTCAGATGGCTCGAGCGCTGATGGTGGCGAGCGACGGAAGAAGCGGGGCGTGGGTGAACTCAAGTTTGCGCAGCAATCGGGTGGACAGAACCGTCGGTTCCGAAGATAAAAAAAGAGATGGAGATGGATAGACGGGATGCGTGAGCGATGGGAGGGAGTAGGCGGCCGACGGTGTGTCCTGCGTGATCGATAGTTAGTCCAGAACTTTGAATTTGAAACTTGACTTCCGATTCCGAGGGTGTGCTTTCATGTGCGATTTTAATTCGGCTGGCTTTTGCTTTTGCTTGCAGCATGGATGTGATGTTGCTGCATTTTGCACCGTCAATACTACTTAACGCCGACGCTGGGTCTGCGAGCCTCGCTCATCCACTAAGCTGGTCCCCAATCAGGCTCACGCAGTCATCTGAGCCAAGATCTTAAATAGCGCCGGCGCATTCCCATTGCCATCGTCACGCAACGATGACGAAACGCTTCATTGCTAAGGCCGAAGCCTGCAGGAAAAGATGTAGTCCATCCACGCCATGCCGATCAAATGGATGGCTTTGATGCTACTCCACAACCTGGAGTCCAAGCCTGCAAATTGATGGTTTCCATTCTGGAGAAGCGACTGTTGTAAGGATTTTGTTGTTTTCGTTGTTGGTTTTCCTGCCCACTTTCTTCCTTCCCCACCCAAAATGAACTTCGTCTAAAACTCAAAAACACGCAAAATTAACACCAAGCAGACATTTGATATGTATTCGCAAGACTTCACTCATTTGCTTGCGTCTAATCCAGTCAACAGAAAACGTGAGGGGAGGGAGAGCATACAGTCTTCTTGTTGCTCGGTGGTGAAAGCGCGTTTCCAGCAGAGAACAACGCTGTGCTGCTGCGCGAGCATCGTACTTGAGCTACTATTCATGAACCCCGTTTACGACAGGCCACGTTCACGAGTATACCGCTCCTGCGGTCTCGTTCACAAAGCGCCACATTCTCACCCGAGCACGTGGCTCAGGATATGGATAGTGTTGTCGAACCGCTTGAATTTGCTATCGAGGCAAAAGTAAATGGCCTCCGTGAAATTCTTCCGGGCTTGTTCGTCCGATAGCTCGGGGCCTAGCATGGCGACAAGATGGTTGATATCATCTCGGCCCTTCAGCTCAGGCATGCCCGCAGGGACCATGAGCAACAGCAATGACACAAGCAGGTGCAAATGCTTCCGCAAGACGAGGAATGCGTCGCAACTGGTATCCACGAACTTCTGGAACTGCTTCGACTCCGTACCACCAAACACGTGAGCCATCTCCCGCGTGAACACGAAGGGTGTTCGTTCGCGCCGTACTCCCATCTGTGTTCAAGTACACATTTTTGTAAGAACCGGAACGCAATGGGATGGGAGGCCAATATAATTTATTAGCCAACGTTTGTTCTTTCTTACCTGGTACTTGAAATGCCCAAGGAAATGACCAAAATCGATATGGAAGTATCGGCCGTTCGAGCTGATCTGTGATACCGGAATGAAATTTGAACGTTAGCGATCAGGGAGCAACAGTAATTACACATAGTACATCAAACCCAATACAAACGATACATACCATGATGTTGTCATTGTGGCGATCACCAATGCCCAACACACACGTAGCCACACAGTAGCCCGCACATGAGCGGCCAAACAAATCAATAGCAGCCTTGTGGCTCCGATGATCCGCATTGTTCGCACGGATCCACTCCGAGAAGCTAGGGTCCTTAAATGCACCAAGGATTCCCACTCGTTTGTGGACGTCAGCAGTTGTGATGGAGTTGGGGACGATCTGGAGAATACCAGTCATTGGTGATGTAGCCACACAACGGTAGGGCTCCATAGCGAGATCCAATCCTTCATCTCTCCACATCTCGTCCATTAAACGAATCAGCTGCAGTGTCACACAATCCTGACGAACATCATCCCCAGCCTTGAACATTACGGTAATGGGATCGCCTCCTTCTTCCGCATTCTCAAACACGAGCCACAATGGCTTTTTCGCAGAATCCATCACGCGACACTTGTTCACCATAATTTTCCCCACTTCAACCCGAGGATCAATCGGGAGCTGGAAAGACGTCGGCAAGATATTATTCAGCGACTCGAGTCCTTCTCTCATGGCCCGCTTCATCTCTTCGCTACCGTCCTTCTTCCTAGCCTTCACAGATTGACAGATGCGATCAAACATGCCGTCGGCAGAGAAAAGCATGTCTTGCAATTTCAAAATATCACGCATCTTGTGGCTGCAAACATCCACATACGTGTTGAGGATGGTACCATACAGTTCACGATACTGCAGATTGTGCGATTCGACCTTCATACTCCAGAAAAGATCAAAACCAATCTGATTTGGATTTTTGATTGCGCGCTCAATGAGCAGCATGCTAAGCGGCGACTTGTGGTGATTTTCAAACTTGAGGGCTTGAACGAGCTGTGGCAAGAAATAACTGAAAGTCGTGTCGCGCATCTCAGCGATTTTGCCAACGGCAAAGGCGCGGACAGTTTCATTTGCAAATTCACCGTTCAATAGCTCGATATAGGCTGCAGCGTGTTCGGGCACAGCCCAACGTGGCAACAAACCCACTGCTTCATCAATCTCTTCGCGATCAGTCCAGTCAACACAGGACAGAATTCGCGGAAGTGCCGCAGGAATTTCAATGAATTCTTCGCAATGTGCCCACATCTGCGACTTCTGATATGAACTCAGACGATAAAGTGGATCCAGCAAGATGACCCGCCGCAATTCCGCAATCGTCGTGTCTTTCAGTGTTGCGCTCGACTCGCTCGCGTGAGCTGACGAGTCGCGACGGTCGCGCATGCTTCCTTCTGAAAGGTTACGTCCATTCGCTTCGTCAAGGTTATTATCCGGCGTCGCGAATATTGCCTCGTCTTCAAAGCTGATATCGATTGGCCGCATCAAGCCACCTGAATATTCTTCGTTGTTGTCCGAATCAACCTTCGACACAGTAAGAATTGCAAGCATCCATTCCTCGCGGTCTTGTTTCGTCTCGGCAGAGATGATATAATCGCGTGATGATCCCGCAGGTTTGACCTTAAAACACCATGTCTGCCTTTCCTTCCGTGTGCCCTTGTTCACGGGAGCAGTCGTGTACTTCTCGTTCATTTCATCGGCAACCATCACCGTGCAGTTCCTTACCGGGATGTGTCGTTTCGCAGCACTTTCGTTATCAGCATAGCTTAACGAGCACGAACCCTGGTCGAGTTCAAACCAACGCCGTCGCCACTTGGTCCACCGAGACACACCAAGTTTTTGCAGCCAGCCAACTTTGCGCACCAATTGAGCTTTTCCGTTGTTGACCACCGTACGACGGGCGAATCGGCTCATTCCTAAATCCGACTTATCCGACGTATCCGTCCAGTCAAACTTAATCGGACCCTGGAGGGTGAAGAAATTCACGTCTACCAATGGTTCATTAGGCAGCACAATGTGTGGGATAGGGCCCTGGGTGCAGTCATGGAGGTTGCTGTACATTGCTGTGTAACGTTTACCCTGCACAAGGAGTCCGTCGACCTCGAACACGTTGATGCCAGTCACCAAAATTTTCTCTTCATACGGGTCACTTTCTTTGGAGCCAATCTCGCGCTTCACACCAATCAACGAGAGCTGAACACGCATAGTACGGCACAAGTCGCTCACGTTGAGGTTGAAGCGGTGCCACACTGGCTCAGACCATTCCGCTGAGAGGAGATCATTTCGCTGAGCTTTCAATCGCACGTCTGTTGTATCAAACTGTGCCTGTTCGAGCAACTCACCTCCGTCAAACAGTTCGATGCGAACAATGACACTGGACGTGGTTAACTTGCGATGTTCCACTGTAGCTTCTTCACTCGAGCGTTTGAGAAAGCATGTGTGGCGCGGAATGTTGAGTACACGATGAATCTTAACTGCAAATGGCTCATGGATCACACCGCTGGGCAAGGCACCAACGAACGACGGCCGTTCACCTTCATCACCACCCAATGTCGTCATTTGGAGAGAATTACGCTCGCCATCATTGAAATCCAGCATTTGGTTCGTCAACGCATTTCCAAATGGCATATCCGTACGAATGCTGAGGCTGCGCATCGCCGTCTCCTGAATCACCGACTCGTGAATGACTGTTAATCGCAGGGTCTTTTTCGTGAGTAGGCACTCACGCACGTGCATGTACTCGTTCATCACTCGGAACCGGTCAATCATGTAGTCACGGAACCCCATGACCTTGAGCACATACTTGGATGCATCGTAGGGCTTCAGTGGCGCGGCATCCAACGCGAGCTTGTAGCAGTTGAAAATGTGCTCCACAATCTCCCCCACGGTATCCCCCGTCGCAATGACCATACGCACATCCGTGACCGCCTTGGAACTGACTTCCTGGAGCAACAACATTCGTCGAAACGTGACGTGCACAGCGCTGAACTTGACCGTCGTGCACAACGACTTGAGCCATCGCTGGTAGTCCTGCTCGCTCTCGGCTGCGATCACCCACGTGCGTGCCGCTGTGACCATTTGAATGCCATACATCTCCGACTTGTGCTCCATGGGTTGAATCGATGACACACGATCCAGATCAATCGAGCCACGCGCATACGCCTTCTTGTCTTCATTGCTTAGCGGCACACCATGTTTCTCCGGCTTGCGCTTGTAATAAGACAGCACACTCCCGTTCAATTCCATGAAGCGGCGCTTGAACGAGCGATTGCGCTCGCCACGCTTGCGCAAATAACCGGAAATATCATTTTCGTGCGACACATTCGAAGTCTCTACGGCTTCCTGCACGATCAGGTCCTCGGGCAGGCGCGCCACGGTCTTGAGCGGCGTGATCAGCGCAAACTGGTTCTTCTCGTTATGTGCGACCCAGTCATCCTCGTGCACCTTGAACTCGGGCGTGTTGGCGCGCACTTCGAGCTCCGAGGGGGAGATCTCTTCATGTACCTTCTTGAGGATATGGCCCACACCACGACGGAAATGCAGGGACTCCTTCGAGTGGTAGAGGTCGGTCACGGGCTGCCAACGGCGCTCATGGTCACCACCGCCGCCCATGACCGCGGGTGTTTGTCCCGGCCCGGCCCTCGTGAATGGGTTGAGCTCCTCAAACGAGGGCAGTTCCAGGCTTTCGTCCATAGCCACAGACAGAGATGACATGGAGAAGGACGCCGAGTTGGAGCTCAACGGCACCGACGTGAATGATGACGCCGATGTCTTCCGCATCTCGTATTGTGAGTACGCATGTGGCTGTGGACCCTGTGAGTTGCCGAACCGATACGACGAGTGCGTGCGCCCCAAGGAGGAGGACGAGGACGATGAAGACGATGACGGTGTCGCGGAGGATACCCGATCGTACGGGTTCATCTTGCTACGACTGTATATATATATGCACAGACACAGAGAGCGCCATGGGTATAGCGAGCGCAGGGTAAGTCATGACATGGAGAGATGGAGAGATGTAGAGGTAGATGGCGACGCAGAGACACACGAAGATGACAGATGGCCGACGCATGAGAATGGCGCCGCGCTTCCAGGCGCGCGGGCATGTTCGTACCTTGCTTGGTGGCTTGGTTTCCCTTTGCGCGCGGTTTCCGAGGAGTGATTGTCCACACACAGAGACGCAGACGCACACAGCGCGCACACTCACACACTGCACAGTACACGGAGTGGATACACACTCACACGGGCGGCGCAATGAACGCGCACTCCCTCTGCTAGGGTGGCTCGAGAGGACTTGTGGCACCGTCGAGCGAGGACTAAGCACCGGTGGGGAACGAGATAGTTGTGAGTGCACCCAACGGAAGCGAGACTGGCGGAGGAGGAGGACGGGAGGGAGGAGAGGGAAGCGAGTGCGCGTGGTCTCTTCTTTTGTCGCTATTGGCCAGTGGGTTGCTCGGAAAGCACACTGACATACAGTGTGTGCGAGTGGGGGTTCTTGTCAGTCAGTCACTGAGTGGAGGCGGAAGAGGACCAAACAACGGGGGGAGGGAGAGAGTTCTTTCGTGTTGGGGGGATTTGTGTGCCAAATGGCGAGGAAAATTGCCAATAGCTTCCCAGGTGACAGGGGCATAATTTGCAGGCGGTACTGCCCACCCAACAACAACTGGAAGGAATAGTGTTTACGCATTTGTGATACGCACTTTTACCTCCATACACTATAGGAAAAAGGGAAAGGTCATGGTTAGGTGTAGCTTTCATCTCTGTCCGGAACGGACTTCATCAACGAATACAAGTTTGCGGCATCCAATACTATTATCAGTAAATTTTGGGTGGAACGCCTCTTTGTATTAAATTTTTCGCCAAATAATCACCAACTAAAGGTGACCATCATCCACACACCATAAAAGCTCAGATAATATCTCCTTACGATTCATCAAACTGTATATTCAGTCTTCTGTCAAAAAACTAAGCAAAAGCACATAGAATTATAATTATTACTGAATTGACTCAATTCTACCCGTGTTTTTCTAAATCTCTTGTCAATATTGAACCTAAACTTCGCGACTTTACGAGCAATTTTTGGCAGCCTTCTCACTAAACTTCAGTATGTTCTAAATTGTTTTTTCTTAAAAATGAGGCGCCGATGAAAGACCGCATCGCTTCAACAGGCGGGTACAAAACAAGTGACACCGTGGCTGGCCTGAAAGATGGTGTGGAACGATTTCCACGAGGATACCGAGCTGCCAAGTAGCCACGAGATTCGCGATGGTGTCCAGCCACTATGCAAGAAGAATTATCCATGGTGGAACGAAACATACGGGGCAAGATACACCGCAGCCGCGCACGCCATTGCGGACCACGCTCCCACTGCTGCCGAGTGCCAGCATCTCTATATTGCGATCCGCGATAATCGACTCGATGAGTTACGCTCTCTGGTTAATAAGTACCCACACCTCGTATTCACCAAGGTATCGTAAAATCATGTACGCATTCAAGGAGGTCTCCACGGATGTATCTGCCTTCTAACCCAGAAACATCTTGGTGGTGTTGGCGTGGAACGAAATGAACCAGTGCTTTGTAAGTATTTTGTACTACTTCACTTTCCTAGCGAGTGGAGCGCAGCACCACACCATGATTCACTTTTGCTAACTAGATCTCTCCGTGTTCGCGTATGTTCTTTTCGCATAGGGTTCAAACGAGGTAGATTTCTTTCACATACGCTGATATATGGGCATGCCCGTTCTCTTCTGTTCATCACAGGGGTGATACTAACTCGGCGGTGTATGCAGCGTACGCTTCTCTACGTTGCTAGCTTTTTCAGCCGACCGGAAATCGTGCGTTATCTCTTGGATCGCGGCGCTGACAGGTGATTACCAATGGTGATGATGCACACTGACGAGAATACCGCAAGGAATCCTGAGATACGTTGCGCGTTTGGCTGCGCCATGTGTATGTTAAACGTCTTGATCCTATGAAACTAGAAATCTTTGCTGTGAAGATGTCCTGCCCATTGCGGTCGCTGGCTACGGAAGACGCGATGCTGTTGACCAAATGAAAGTACGATGCCGTCTACAAGGTATGTGTGACGTGCGGTATGTGCATTCTTTCCCATGGTGAGGAGCTTGTAGGAGCTTATACTGGACGACACATTCACATCAATCCAGCAACACCTGAACTTCAAGTGATGTTAATTCGCTCACGGGAAAATAGCAGTAATTCCCCGCTGCGGGCCGTTCAAATCCATTTTTCGGATGCCGTGCTGGATTTTATCCAGGACGATCTCGTGCTGACAAACTGCTGTCTCGACCGCTTTCAGCAACTGCGGGCCGATATGTACATGGCTACAGTCAAACTCAATGGCGAGCATTCAAAAGGTACCGCCGCGACGATTCAAGTTCCTGCCAGGGTCACACGCCAGCGTACGGCAAGCGGTCGCGCAGGTTCCACACCAGGCGCCACCAATGCCGCCTCGAACATCTTGTCACTGACGGCCACGACCTTCCTCCATCAATAACTTATTGTTGGAAGAAGGTCGTGGACAATAACTCATCACATCGCAGATGATACAGTAAAACCTGGCCGTTTTCTGGTTCTATACGTGGATTGGCTAAAACCAGGAATTGGTCAATTATTTTCGCCAATCCTACGGTCGCGCACATGATCCCGAAGAGACACAGACTCACCAACTGGAGACGGACATAAAAAAAGAAAAAAACATGCCGCGATAGAAGATTGACTGTGTGGGCTGCGACGAAAAAAGAAACGACCTCCAAAGCCTTATGAAGGGCGGAGAGAGGTGGGGGAGGGAGGAGAGGAGGTGAGGGGAGGGCGGGAGGGAGGAAGCGGGGGATGTAGTTGATGCCAGCAAGGCCTGTGGTTTCTGGATCTGGTGGTCTGGTGGGGTCTGGTGTACAAGGTGCGCAACGCGACGGTCGCCTGTTGGGTGGTCGCTTAGAACAGGAGGGAGAGAACGAATGAGAAGGCGAGGGGGGAGAGCTGTTGTCTAGTGTGGGTGTGTGCGTATGTATATGTGGCCGTCAGTGACTGTGCGGAAAATATAACCCACAGTGCACTCAAGTCATGTCGGCTCCATCCATCTGCAGTGCTGGGCGGCACCTACTCAGGTCAGTCGTTCTGGTAGAGGTCGTGGGGGGACGCGTGCCATGCTCCCTCGCTTTCATCTATCTACTATCTGTTCACCCACTTCGCATTCTGGCCGGCCGCTTGCGCGCACCACCAAGCAACCAACTGCGTGGACACGACAACACTTCCCGCCGGTGTGTACGCACGCACCCACGCATACACACGTATACACATACCCCGTACACACACGCGCGTACGCTCCGCACGCACAAGCGTTCACGCACCCCCCCCCCACTACGTACACACACGTACACAACCAGCCATGAACAACAAGTGCGTCCGGTGGGCCAACGTGACCGTGTACGAGTTTGACGTGGAAGTGGGCGGCTCGGCGATTCCGCGGCACGGCGGTCCCTCCGTTGGGCTGGCCAAGACACCCAAGCGCGTATGGAGCTCGCCCGTGGCGCTCTTCAACCAGGAGGGCGAGGGCAATGACCGCGCCACCGGTCCCAGCAGCGGAGGGGCAGACATGGGGGCCACGGCACGCGTGACCGAGGACGTGGCCGAGCGGTTGCGGCGCCGACTGCAGCGGCGGCGGCGAGGCAGCCGCGTGCGCTGGTTCAAGCCGCTGGAGCGAGTCACGATGCTCACCAAGGCCGGCTGCAGTGAGCGCAGGATCTACCGCATGATGATGGAGTCGGCTGAGATCGCCATGTCGCGTCGGCTCAGTATCCAGGTCGCCAAGGGTGGCTGACGCATACTCTGATCGTTCCGAGGTGCCTGCCTGCCTGCCTGTCAGTCGATGAGGGCATGGGTGCGATGGATCCAATCAGTTGGTTGCCGCATGCATACAAGTACAATCGCTGTAGTGTGGTGGGGTAGATGTGTTTATAGACATGGATGGAAGTGCTCCGCGTGGTGGAAGGAGACGAACGCAATAGAGCAAGGCTATGATGCCACGATCTGTATTGGCCAACGGTATGGTCAACGGCCATGGAGTGTTTTCTCCCGTTAGTGTCCATATCCGCTGCAACTATACGCGCCCATATCTGTCAGCGATCTCTGTGGGGGTTCTACTCGCGTAAAGTAGGCGATCCCCATCTGTAGGTGATGTATAATGGCAGCCGTTAAAGAGTTCTAGCTCATGCAGCATACGATAGCGATCGCTGTCGCCACATATAGGCATCGATCGAGCACGCGTACATGCCTGGCGCGGCAGCCTGGGACAACCTGAAAAGAACGTACGAGAAGCAGAGGAGCGGCCCAGCGACAACAGCGAAAACGGGTCCAGCAGCAGAGCCCTCCTAATGGACTGACGCTCAGCAACCTCGTCATCCATGCACCACATCTGCCAGTCCTTTGCGGTTGCTATAGATAGCCGCCGGCCAGCCAGCCCAGACAAGGAAGGAGGCGATCAAATAAAAGGCCAAATGCGTGGCCAACCACCGCTCGGGTTGTTTGGTCACGTCCAGCAATAATGCGTCATTGAACCTGCCTTTCCAACGAAGGAACGACCGCGTCGACGTAGCTGAAGAACCTGTGACGGCGCGTGCCTGCGTGTGTGGTGGTGGTCTCGGCGTTCAAGTCAGAGTGAGTGTCAGAGTGAGTGGCGCGATCTCCACGTGCACGCTGTCTTGGGCCAGACAGCCAGCCAGCCAACCAGCCAACCAGCCAGCTATCGTAGCCAGCCGTACTCGCCATCGCTCCATGTCGCTCTACACGCTCAAGCAATTGCTCAACGACTGCAGCTCGCGCATGAGCCGGACGCGATGCGCGGCCGACAAAAGACGCGAAACCCTCGAAGATATCTGGCGCGCGCTCAACGACTGGATCGACTCGCGCTTCGCCATTGGCAAGGTAAACCTTGCCAGCCCGGCGGCGTTGCTTTGCCTTCGTGACTAGTGTCGTCGAATCTCATGTAATCGGTGTGCATGACCTCACTTGCTTTGCGTTCCACACTCACTAGGGTATTCACATCGCGACATTTGCGACCATTGGATGGGAAGTCTGCACGAATGGGCGCAACCAAAGCAAGCTACGCCCCGTGTTCCTTCCCTCCGACACGTTCATTCGCACGTACGGACTGCAGCAAAAGAAACCACCCACGCCACCACAGCTCAGCTCGCTGGAGGACATCAACTTCACCAAGATCGCCATCAAATACTCCAAAAACCTCACCAAGGACCTCGTCTTCTGCGGCATCCGTGACCTGCTGCAAAAAATCGGTGAAGTGGCCGCCACGGGGGCAGCCATGTCCATCACATTCAATCTGGGCCGCCTCATCGCCAAGAACCGCACCGTGTCCATGATCTTTGACCCCCTCAAGTTCCCTCGTGGGCTGGAGGAACAGATCACGCGCTCCATGGTGGGCAGTTCACCCATCGCGCTGGGCAACCTCACCGAGTTTGACATTGCACCCGAAGACCACGTCGACTACAACTCCATCCTGCCCGAGGAACCGCATCCGTCTCATCTTCACGGACCGCACCGTGGCCACGGCCCCTCGCACCTGCTTCTCAAGGACAGCGGCGACGCCCTGGACCGCCACACCTTTGACACCGATGACCGCGAGGCCCTGCCCACGCACCGCAGCGATCCCGACAACGTCATCGCGTTTGAGACCAGCCTGGAGGAAGAGCTTCAGCTCTTTGGCATCTCCGGCTCCCCGGCGCGGGGCAACCCCGTGCTCGAATCCGCCTACCGACGCCACATCGCGACGCTGGCCGAGGACGTGGACCGTGAGGCACAGTACGCATTTGATTTGCAGCTCCAGCAAAAGCGAGACCTCGACACCGTGGCGCTGGAGACCCGCCTGCGCCGGCAATGCGCCGAAGACCTGCAGCGCGACATTCGCCAGCAAATGGATGAAAGTCGGGGCAAGAAGCAGCTGGAAAAGACCGAACTGAGGCGCACGGACCCATCGGCGAGCTCGTTCTACAGCGAGGGTGAGCAAACACGACTGGGCCTCGAGGACCCGGACTTTCGGCGCCACAACAAGCATGCCCTCAAGCAGCAGCTGCAGGCACAGATGCACGACAAGGAGCAGGAGCGCATGAACAGCAGGCAGCGCCATTTGCAGGATGACCGTACGTTCCTGCGCCGCCTGCGCCACGAGATGCACGAGATTGAGACCAAGCAGAGCCAGGAGCGAGACGAGCGGCGCCGCACTCTCACCGATGCATGGAACCGGGACAGCGCTGTCAAGAAGATCGTCGAGGTGAAAAAGAAGCAGCGTGCCGCCGAACAATTGCATCGAGACGGGATTGCCGTCTCCCCCACACGCGCCAACTTCTACCCACACCTGCCGCAGCCCATGACCCCACAGCGCACCGTCGCCGGCACGCGCCTGCGCTCGGGCTTTGACTGCAATGAGGCTGAGACGGGAAATAGCGATGACTTCTCCGTGGGCTTCGACATTCGCTCCGTGTGTGGCGATTGATCCAACCGAACGGGGGGGGGGGG
>JAADWT010000347.1:0-23112 GCA_023336285.1 Pythium grandisporangium
CCTCCTCCTCCCCCACATCCTCTTCCTCCTCCTCCACATCCTCCTCCTCTACTTCATCGCCTTCGCCATAGTCGTCGGTCGACTTGCTGGGGATCTTGATCGTGCAGGGCGTCTTGCTTGGCTTGGTCGCTGGGATCTTGATCGTGCAGGGCGCCTTGGCGGCCTTCTTGGCCGGGATCTTGATCGTGCAGGGCGCCTTCGTGCCCTCCTCGGCTGGGATCTTGATCGTGCAGGGCACCGCGGCATTAGATTTGGCCACCACCAGAGTCGTCGACGAAGGTGACGCCGCAATAGTCAGCGCCAGCGCCACCAGGGCTAGCAACCGCGCGGACCGAATCATCATCTCGAGTCGGACGGATCAATTGAAAAACAAACTCTGCTCGTGTCGCTGAGGTGTTCTCGGCTACGGGCGCTGATGAGAACCGACCAAGGGAGGCGAGATTATGCCAGTCGCTTGGTTGTCACCGTAGACGCCGTCGTCTCTTCCAAGCAAGCCACTTAGGTACGTAGCCAAGTCATCCACTAAAACATCCTCCACTCTGCTGAGCCCTCTGGTCGGAAGGTTCCTGGCAGAATGGAGTCCAAGCCCTGGACCAGCGACACAAAACGGGTGCCATCCGCAACCATTACGCCTAGGGCCCACACGATTCAGCGTGTTGTTTCTGCTCAAGCGCCCACCTTGTGGCCCACAAGAGTCACCCGTGGTGGCCAGCCTGACAGCAGGCGGCGCCGCTCACCCACAAACGTCAGATATCATGGGGGAGAGAGTAATGGTACAGCTAAAGAAAAGCCCAGTGCCACATGGTGCGTAGAAAAACGCTGCCTTGTCCGAATTGTAAATTTTACCACAACTCAAGCACCTGCCATGCTGTGTGGGAGCGAGCCGTTGGGTCCACTCGTTTTCCTCAGCTTTGGCAGTTAGGTATGGAGGGATTATGGAAATTTAACAATCTTGCCAACTTGGACACATCGGGGCGAGCGCGTTTGAGATCCACGAACTCTGGTTCGAATCTTTTCCACGGGTGTACCCGTAGGATACAGCAGCTTCGGCAAATGGGTCACTGTACCATCAGGAATGGTTTGGAACCAGCCACTAACCGTCTATCGATGCCATCACCAGGCAAACGCTCACCACCACCACCGATCCATGTCGTTTTTCAAAACACATCGTGTGCTATCTTATTTAGTTGTAGTAGTCTCCTCTCAGGCCTTTTCGTTCTTCATTGCCGGCATTGCATGACGCACAACACAATCTCTCTAACCTACCGAAACACTAATCGCTGCGTCGACATGGAAGATACATATCCATCAAAAGCCCCCGAGTTGAGTCTATCTGCTTAATGACGAAGCCGATGGTCCTTGAAAGAAGTGGGGTTGATCACCACATCAACAACCAGGCTGCCCGTCTTCTGGTTAGGCACCCACAGCAAGAGTGAGCCGCCACCCGTACCGGGCACGTTGACAAGACCCGGGCGCCAGCGATCCAGGTACAGCGTCTTGCCCCCGAGCACCGCAAGCGTCTTGCCCCACCGCACAGTCTCACCGGCCTTCACCTTGATTCGGTCAACGGCGATACCTCCCGACATGACGTTCAACGTGATGTCTGAGGTATCCTTGCTCTTGATTGTGAACATCACGTGGCCGTTGCCCGAGGTCTTCCATTCACCTGTACTGCCCGCAAATGCCTTTTGCATCGTCAGCAACCCAAGCGCATCCTTTGCTGGACCGGCTTCGATGTCACCAACTAGGAGAGTGGGTCCACAGATGGGCTGCACAAACGCCTTGAACATCTTGGCCAGGCCGGTGGGGTCGAACGTAGCGATCGCGTCCAATCCGATGGAGGCGACAGCCGCTGCGTATTGAGTTTTCGTGCGCGGCGTCTTGCCCTTCTCCGACATGTCAATGATCTCATCCACCACGACGTGGGCTGCGCGAAGCACTTGATCACGGTACTTGAAGGCATTTGGCAACTTGGCCGAAAAGCATGACGAAACGGCATCGGGCAGGTCCTTGAGCATGATGTCCGAGCCCATGATCCCAAGACGCAACTTCTCGACCGTGATCTTGGGGTCCTTGGTCTTGTATCGCGTCACCATGGCCTTGACCTTGTCGATGACAACCTTGACCTTCATACCACAGGATGCATCGAGCTTCATCACCATCTTCTTGTCGGCAGCGGTCAACCTCGCGACGGGCTTGCCCGTAAAGAGATCGCCAACGATATCAATGAACACGGCCGGGTTCAAGATGTTCTTGCCCTGCGCTCGTGCATCCAGCAGCTTCTTCACCACGGCCTTGGCCTTGTCCACAATGGCCTTGGTCTTCTTCAGACCTTCAGGAGCAGACTTGCCCATGCACGTCGCCACGGCGATGGGCAGGTCGAGCGTTGCAAAATCCGTCTTCTGCATCAAGAACATGACCTCGTCCGTCTTCTTGGCCACCTTCTTGCCGTTCTCCAGCTCCTCCACGTAGCCCACCATCGTGTTGGTGACACTGAGAAGAGCTGACGCACATTTCACACCAGTCTTGACTGCCCGGCTGGCCTTCTCCAGCTGACCAAATACACCGGATGTGGCCAAGTTGACCGCGGTTGTCGCCACCTTGGTGACCTTGCCAACAATCTCCTTGGTGCAATCCGCGTTTTGCGGCAAACATTCCACGCCACACTGAACTGGGTACTCGAGGGGGCACTGCGCCCAGCACGTGCCAGTCTTATCCTTGTTGTAACCAGGAGGGCACGGCGACGTGCGCTGCGTCTTACGGTAGCAGGCCTCCTTGGAAGTTGGCTCCTTCAGGGGCCCAATCCAGCGCTTGAGCGTCTTCTTGTTCACCTTGGACTTTGTGGTAATCCGTCCAGGTTTGATCGAGGTTGGCGTCGGGGTCTTAGACTTGCCAGTTGATGGCTTCTTCGTCTTCTTTGACGTCTTGGACTTGGATGTCTTTTTGGACGAGGCCGGACGCTTGGTGACGCGGGCCTTGGTCTTCTTCGACGTCTTCTTCACGGTCGGCTTCTTGACCTTCTTCTTGGTGGCGGTCTTCTTCTTCTTCGAGGTGACGCCAGTCGCCTTCTTCTTCGAGACGGCCGTGGTCGCGCCGGATTTCGGCGAGACGGTGGGCAGAGCAGCAGCCTTGCTCATGACTGGCTCGGGCATGGTCAGCGCCACTAGCATGACTGCTAGCAGCATGAGCTGGAACAGAATTCCGGCCCTCATGATTGATCTACCTCACGAATTGCAGAATGGTGAAACGCGCAGGCAACGACCCGTTCGCGTTGGCTCGGTTGCTGTCACCACAAAGTGGTAATGATAACTACGGTGCACTGTAACTCCACCAATATGCAGGCAGTGCACCAAAGAAAGCCCGTCAATTCCGCGCAACATGTCTGTGCTGGTGGGGCTGTTTTGGGTGAGGAAGATTGGGGTCTTTTACCATCCACAAACACCGGATGTCAACACGAACGCAAAAGAGCCACGACCCGAATTATACCGTGACTGGAGTGGGTGGGAGGAATTATAGCGTGTATAAGCAGGCGAAACAGGACATAGGACAGCAATCGTTGTATTTACCAAGTGTAGGAGCTCTTCTGCACCTCTACACTCGACAAAATGCCCCGTGTGTTTACCGTACCTGTATTATTGGATCCTCTATGGATAAGGATAACGCACAGACGGTGGATACAGCCGTATTACGGGTTTGGATCCAAGACTCGCAACCAAGTCATCTGCTTTGACAGTCGAAGCAGATGCCTGGTTGAGACGCTTCCTATGGTCGTCGGGCTATTCCGCACTCTAATATACTAGGGTCGCGTGGAAATGTACACCGATGCCAAAGAGCTCCAAAACACATTGGATGGGATTGGGTGGGCTCTTCAAATGACGCGACACGAAATCAAAACAGACGGAGAGAATTGTGGAGGATGCGAATCAGCTGCGAAGACCAAATGATTGGATCTCGATATCCTAGGCCACTCACTGGATCTGAATTTAGTACGTGGTCGGTCTGTGTATTAATTTACGCCTATAAGATCGAAGTCGTAATACGAGGATGCAGCGGTACATTGCAACAGCGTTACTGGGTACATGTTCATCCTGATGCTTTGGTCAGCGCGAATCCTGGCTTCGCGCTGCATGCAACCTGTCTGTACGTATACACACACCCCACCGCCCCCACTCGCCCCGCAATCTCGTTTGCCTCTTATGGACTTTGTACCAATGATTCGCGGTTTGTCTTTCTGCGTTGCATTTGCTCAATTTAAACGACACTGTATTCCACATGTAATCCTGGGAGTCCTATGCATTTTGCTGGCTTTCCACCATGCTTGGCGTATCTGTCGGCAACCAGTGAGCTATGTAATACTACTAGTAGTCGATAGACCTCCTCGGACTCGGCGCTCTTAGTGGCGCAGACGGTGGTCCTTAAAGCTCGTCGGGTTGAGCTTGACTTCCAACGACAGCTGGCCGCTGGTCGAGTTAGGCACCCAGAGAACCACCGATCCGCCACCGGTGCCGGCAATGCCGAAGAATCCCGGACGCCAGCGGTCAAGGTAGAGCGTCTTGCCCTGCAGGTCCGAAAGCGGGGCCGACCAGTTCACAGTCTCACCGGCCTTGACATCAACGTGCTGGTACACCTGGCCACCCGAGAGAACGTTGACCGAGACATCTTTGTCGTCCACGCTGGTAAACACCACCGACACCTGGCCGTCGCCCTGTGAGGACCATGAGCCCTCGCTATCCATAAAGGCCTTCTGCACCGCCAGCATGCCCAGCGCATCCGCCGCCGAGCCATCGTCAATGTCACCAATGAACGCCGACGGCCCACAGATGGGCTGAATAAACTCCTTGGCCAAGTTGGCTAACCCCGTCGGGTCGAACACGGCCACAGCATCCAGACCCGATTCAACGATCTTGATAGCGTAGTCGGCCTTGGAGCGCGGCGTGTCGCCGTCGCTGGCCAGCGAGATGGCCTCATCGATGATCACGTGCGCGGCCTTGAGCACTTGGTCGCGCTGCGCAAAGGCGTCGGGCATGTCCACGTTAAAGCACGAGGCCGCCGCGTTGGGCAGGTCCTGAAGCAAGAGGTCGGAGCTCATGATCGTCAGACGCAGCTCGGCCACAGGTGTGTCGGGGCTGTTGGTCTTGATCTCGTTCACCATGGCGATCACGCGGTCCACCACGGCCTTGATCGTGTTGCCGCACGTGGCACCGGCGGTCATGAGCGTGGCAAACTGGTCAACATCCGTGTCCTGCATCGAGTCCACCGAGTCGACGCCCAGCTCACGCACCAGCCCGATGAACGTGGACGGGTCCAGGATGCTCTTGCCCTCGGCACGCGCCGCCAACAGCTTCTTGAGGATGGCCTCCACCTTGGTGACCACTTCGTTGACCTGCTCCAGTCCCTTGGGCGCCGGCAGACCCATGCATGTGGCCACCGCGATGGGCATGTCCACGGTGAGGAAGTCGGTCTTGGACAGCGCAAACATCACCTCGTCCGCGGTCGAGCCCACCTGTCCGCCGTTCTCGAGCTCCTCCACGTAGCCCATGACCTTCTTGGTGGCGTCCAGCAGGCCCTGCGCGCACTTGACGCCGGTCTGAAGGCCCGCGCTCGTGGATACGAGGCTGCCAAACACGCCCGTCGTGGCAGCGTTGAGAGCCACCGTGGCCGTCTTGGTCACCTTGCTCAGCACTTCCTTGGCACAGTCGGCATTCTGCGGCAGGCACTCCATGCCACACTCGACGGGGTACTCCAGCGGGCACTGCGCCCAGCACGTGGCGATGTTGTCCGAGTTGAAACCGGGCGGACACGTGTCCACGCGGTGCGTCTCACGGTAGCATGCGCCATCCGTGGGCATCTGCTTGAGCGGGCCGATCCAACGCGGCAGCGAGTCGCCCGAGTTCGTGTCCGTGTAGACGTTCATGGGCTGAACGTGACCCACATCCATGTCCGAGTACTGCGCGCTCTTGGCCGACGTGAGCGACGGCGCCGCCGACAGTGCGGCCACTGCTGCGAGCACAAACTGGAACTTGACCATGGCCTTCGAGTGCTGCTGCTGTTGTTCCGGGTCCGTGGATTGGGAAATGAAGATGATGGTCGTGCTGGCCAGGGAAGTAAGTAAGCAGGATAATGTACTGTACGCCTGCTCGGCGACGGGGGGTGAAGCGATCAACGAAAAAGCCTCTCTCCATAACTCTCTGTCTCTTGATCTGGATCAGTCCATTACCCAACTCCTTCAAGGACTGTACTATCCCTCGGCTGGAGGAATCATATGCTTCTCCATCTTGTTCAATTGAAGGGTACAACCGGGACCTTGTCTTCCCACCATCCATAATGCTGCGGCCGCACCTTGCCACTCGACACCAGGCAGGTGACGTGAAAATGACGGGGAGTTTGTATCCTGGCGACTTTTTCTTCTCAACATTCTCGGGGTGCCGGTCCAACGACTGACCCACCAAAATGCGTACGGTTGCTCCTGGTCATGGTGACCAACCACTCGAGTCCAGTGTTGCCGGTTCAGTCTGGACCGGCAACACCCACCCACTTGGTGCAGTACAGTCGCATGGCTATCACTCGTTGCGTACGTGTGCCCTCTGTCTTGGAAGAAGCTGGCTCACACTGCGAGCGCAAAGGAGTATAATAGTGCCGTCCATTCGCGAGTTGATGACCTCGCGATATGAAAACAGTGCCATGAATATGTACAGCGCACTCATCCAACAGCGACTGGATAATACATGTACGGTGAGCTCTTCCTGGAAGCACTAGTAATATATAATCAGTAGCCATCATGCATGGTACGATTTCCCAAGTACAAGCATCTTTGATGCGAAGCGAACGCCATCGCCATGCATGGTTGCAGAGATTGCTGATGAATACTACTCCGCCCAGTATTAATACGTATGGCTATTGGAATCACATGGCAGAATACGATCATGTTCATTAACTGCCGACAATACACAACAAAACCAAACACAGTGACTTGCTCCATCCAGTCCACTGCAAGCGTGTCCGTAAAAAAAAGACATTATCCACGGTCGAGGTCTATCTCGCAGTGCTTCGTACGCACTCGTTCTCTCTCTCTCTCCCCACCGTCGTGATACCAAAACCTTTACGACACGTTGATCTGCACGTCCAGCGTGAGGTCTCCATCCATGTCATCCGGGATCCAGGTCACGAGCGAGCCACCACCCGTGCCGGGGATGTTGAGGAACCCCGGGCGCCAGCGGTCCAGGTACATGGTCTTGCCCTTGAGGTCCGCGATCGCGTGCGTCCACGTCACGGTCTCGCCCTTCTTCACCTTGACCTCGGCGTACTTGTTGCCACCGTTGAGGATGTTGACCTTGACGTCCTTGTTGTCCACGCTGCGGAACGTGATCTTGACCTGGCCGTCACCCGACTTGAGCCACTGGCCCGAGCTCTCGGCGAACGCCTTGCCCACCATGTTGAGGCCCAGCGCCTGGTCGGCCGGACCATCCGAGACTTCACCGACAAAGATGGTCGGGCCACAGATGGGCTCCACAAACTCCTTGGCCATGGCCGCGAGCCCCGTAGGGTCGAACGTCGCGATGGCGTCCAGCCCCATCTCGGTGACCTTGAGCGCGTACTCGGCCTTGGACAGCGTCTTGGAGTCGTTCTCGGACGACGAGATGACCTTGTCCAGCAGGATGTGGGCGGCCTTGAGCACCTGATCACGGTACTTGAATGCGTCCGGCAGCGTGACACTGAAGCACGAGGCCGCAGCGTTGGGCAGGTCCTTGAGCACGAGGTCCGAGGCCATGACGGCGGCGCGGATCACATCCACGGCCGCGTTCGGGTCCTTCTCCTTGATGTCCTCCACCAGCATGGTCGCGCGGTCCATGATGCCACCGATCTGGGTAGTGCACGACGCGCTTGAGCCGGCGGCCGCGGCCGTGGCCGCGAACGACTTGAACGAGCTCACCTCCGTCGGCTTCATGGAGGACGTGGCGGCGCCCAGGCCAACGTCGGAGGCAAAGCTCAGGAACGTGGCTGGGTCCAAGAGGTTGGCGCCCGACTTCTTGGCGCTCACGACCTTGCCGAACACGGACTTGACGATCTTGATCACGTCGTCGGCCTTGTCCAGGCTGGACGGGATGGGCTTGCCCAGACACTTGGACACGGCCGTCGGCAGCGACACGGTGGCAAAGTCCGAGTTCTGCAGCAGGAACATGAGCTGGGACTCGGTCGTGTTGGCCTCCGTGGCCTCGAGCTTGTTCACGTAGCCCGTGACTTCCTTGACCACGTTGAAGAGCTGCTGCGAGCAGCGCAGACCGACCTGCACGCCCTTGGCGGCATCCGCGACCTTGCCAAACACGCCGTTGGAGGCAAAGTTGAGCGCCACGGTGGCCACGGACGTGACCTTGCGCAGGATCGCCTTGGTGCAGTCGGCGTTCTGCGGCAGGCACTCCATGCCGCACTCCACGGGGTAGTTTAGCGGGCACTCGGCCCAGCACGTCGCGATCTTGTCAAACTCGTACCCGGGCGGGCACTTCTTGGTGCGGTGCGTCTTGCGGTAGCACGACGTGTCCGTGGGCGCCGTCACCGTGGGGCCTACCCACAGCGGGAGACCATCGTCCTGGTCTTCGTCACGCGGGGCATCCGTCACAGGGGCCTCGGTCACCGGGGCCTCAGTTTCAGGCTCCTCCGTCTCTGGCTCCTGAGTTACCGGCTCCTCGGTCTCTGGCTCCTCGGTCTCCGGCTCCTCGGTCTCGGGCTCCTGGGTCACCGGCTCCTCGGGCGTAGGCTCCTCGGTCTCGGGTTCCTGGGTCACCGGCTCCTCGGGCGTAGGCTCCTCGGTCACGGGTTCCTCCGGCATGGGCTCCTGGGTCACAGGCTCATCCGTCACGTCGCCCTGCCCGTGGTCGGGCAGGGGCTCCTTCCAGTTGCTACCAGCCGAGTCGTCATCGATCGGCACGATGTCGGCATCAGCGTCGCTGCCTGAGCTGGAGCCTTCCACGTCGTCATCAACCAGGTCATCATCATCAACGACCTCGTCGGCGTCACCACCGTCCCCAGGGTTCACCGTATCGGCGTCCCCACCATCCACGGGGGCCACCGTCTCGGCATCACCATCCACGGGGGCCACCGTGTCGGCATCACCAGCGGCCGTGTCGTCGTCCACGGGCGTCGGGATCTCAACGCCCGTCTCGTCCACAGGCGTCGTGGGCACATCGTCCTGGTCCTCTTCCACGGGGTACTCAATCACGGGCTCCTCGTCGTCCTCCACGAGGTCCTGCTTGTTCTCGTCGGACGGCAGGACGTCATCGGCGTCACCGCCAATCTCAGGCGAGTCCGGCAGCACCACGGGGGCCGAGTCGGCCGGCGGGTGAGCATCACAGTCGGCATGGAGACGACGAGACTTGGCCTCCACGGCCACAGGGCTCGACAGAGCAGCGACCGCCGCGATGGCAGCGAACGCCCACTGAAGCTTGACCATACTGGATCGAGTACAGTATGTCCTCACAAACGAAGAGCTGGAGGGAGAGGATACTTCTCACTCGAGGTGTCCGAGTGAAATCGAGAAGTGAGCGGTCAGTCAGGTCAATCCACGGTCAACTGGGTATCGGATAGCCAGAGCCCTGAACCTGACCGTGAACCTGGGCCTGGGCCAGGATCTGGGCTTCGTACATTTAGACTGGAACCCTCCGAGACAGACATCACCCAGGTGATTGGCCAACTGGCCGTGGCTTCCCGCAGCAGAGGTGTCGTCTGGTTACATACAAAATCCAAGTTGCAGTGTGCACCCAAGAGCAACGTCCAGTCGTCCGACGTGACGGGGGGCACGAGGATTGCGTTGCTGACAGCCCATGCTCTGCTCGTGGCCAGATGGAGACCGGACGCTTGACACCCACACGATGACAGATGCAGATGCAGGCGCAGTCCAGAGCCAGGTGGGTCACCTCACCCAACTTCTCACTTTTTATTAACGCCGGTTATAACCAAAAACTAATAAAGTGTTTTTTTTTAGCTAACTGTAAAAATTATTTTACACTTCGAAGTACCGGTACAAGCACGGCACCCAGCAGGCATAAATCGAAATGATACAGTATAACATCGGCGACACACCTCGTGGAGGAATCGATTCAATTCGAATGAGAGCGATACACAGCAGACGATTAGCGAGCGCGCCGATAGCGATTCGGCTGCAACACCGGCAACGGAGAATGCGAAAATGATTTGATTTGGATAGGCCAGATCTCCTGTAGCGACATAAAATCCTTACGTTTGATCCGTCAAAACTGGTTATGTTACAGTACTGTACAAGATGCAGGAATGTGGTACATTTCCATTTACTTCGGAAATAACCATGGCAAAAGGTGTGTTCAATCATGCGCTCTTTCACGTTTACTGGCAGAGAGTAGTATGGTACTGTACAGTTGACGATGCGCGATAATATTGTTCAGCGTGCCTGTTGCAGCAAAGGGAATCAATCATGAAACCAGCTGGCAAAAAATCACGCTTGCAAATGCAGCCCGAAATGGCTCTTCGCTGTCCATCCTCCTCAATTTTGTGTGCAACGCGTGTTTCAGTACGAGTACTCTAAGCCAATCCTTACAAAATAATTTACAGTTGTTGCTTTGGACTGCTTGAGCTTGAAGAGACGATCAGCAGTGCTGAACTGATCACCCGATCAAGAAAAACTCTCTGGTTATTAGCACATCCTGACACAGTTTTTTTTAATGTCGATCTGGAGCTTTCTACAGCATTGGCTTGAACTCGATCCAATCAGAAGAATGTGCTTGCAACGTAGGGCTCCAGGCAGTTCTCATTTGCCTGGTGCGGTGGTAATGCAGCCTGATCCCGGGCCTTGTCCACGGCACAGACGCTGGAACCACACAGGGCGCACTCCAGACTTACAGTAAAGCAACGCACTGTCTCGGTGCGTCGCTCGCGGAGTCCATTCATCCAGGGACGCACGCACTCCTCCAGGCCGTCGCCTGGACTGTAGCCAGAGTGAGTAAAACTTGAAGCTCCATCAGGTATTTCGTACTGGCACAGACTGGACCTCCCACTGAAATGCATACCTGGGTCGCCGTGTTGTTGGCCTGGTCGAAACCCTAGTGATGAACAACTGGCAGCTTCAACAAGATCGTGTGGGGAGTCGTCCAGCTGGGACGCGAGGCGGTCGATGTGACGAAGCTCGACGACTCGCCATGATCGACGTGTATGCTTGTGAGAATAGACCAGGCGAGCATCCCCCAGGTCATGCACTACGCTGTCTGCAACCTCTTGCCTGCCCTCATCGACATGCAGAGGAGCGTCGCCATCAACGGCAGGTCCAGGCGCTTGGATGTGCTCCGCCTCGTTGAGTATCGGTCGAGCAACGGCCAATATAACGTGCCCGCACCTGCATCGTGATGCGATGCAGCGATCGTGTACGTCTCGCTCGGTCTCTTCAACCGACCTGCGAAGGCGATGCCTAGCGATATGGTACGTCTGGAGCTGATGCAGCAGCTCCAAGGAAGGAAGCCCCGTGACCTGGGCGCCATCTCGTGTGTACAAGCTGATAGCCTGGAACGGAGAGAGATCGTAGTTTGTGATGAGCACGTAGAGAAGCGTGAGTGTCATGAAGGTATGCAACTTGCGGTTGTCCTCGCTGTCTGTGGGACCAGATATGACGGGTACGCATATCACACGCATTGGCTCGTGCTGCAGGCAGTACTGAAAGACTGGCAAAAGGGTTTGCGCTGACCGCGTTAGCAGCGAGATAATAGGTGATGAAGGTACGGTGGCTGGGTCACATAGGCTGCTATGCAACTGGGTAGATGCAACTCGAATGACTGTGTACCCAGTATTCTCTTCAATCGCAACACGATCGCTGGGAAATGTAGTAGTGTGATCCTGGTCGGAATCAAAGCATGTCGGACCAGTGGGTTCATCTGGGCAGTCAAATAACTGAAAGTAGATGAAATGGCTGAACTCGGGCTCCAGCAGACGCTCAATTTCGTGCTGCTCGTGTTGCACCGTTGGCAATGGGACTTCGCCCTTGTGCTGCGTAAGATGTGTTGTTTCGAGCCTTCCTCGACCAAGCAAGGAGTTGCGCAACCGATGCAACAGCTCGGACACCTCCCGACCCACGTACAGATTCCAAAATACGCGGGCCAGTCCCATGTCACAGCTGGTGCTATCATGATTACCGCCTCGGCACACAAGAGGAGAGAGGATCGTGGCGCTCTCATTGTCTAATGATGTGTTCAGCCCCCTGGCGGGACTTGGCTCGCCAGTCATTGCAGCAAGCCAATTGACATCCGTGGTTGTGTTGGGCAATGCCAGCAGCTTGGCAAGCACGCCGTCGATTTTATCCAGCACATATTCAAGGCTAGGTCTCGCCTGGACATCTCGTACCAGAATTTGCTCCAACAACTCCGTCACAAAGTCAACCGCACGGTGTACCTGCTCGTGGTCGGAGTCCCGTTGAAACACATGCAATAGCTTTTGCCGGTGATCATCTCGGATAATCCCAGTCTCGGACATGACCACGTGTGCGTATAACTGTGCCCAATCGTCTGCAAAAACAAATAAAACACCAGGTGGTTCGTCAGCACACCCCATATTTATCAATACTGGTCTGCCTTCGACGTACCCGAGCCAAAGAGAAGTTCCTGCGTGACTAGCTCGTACAGCAGACACCCGAGGGACCAGACATCACTGGCAGTACCAATCGGTGAGGATGCTGCATCGCTCCCACTGGAATCACCCTTGAAACGTATCATCTCCGGACTCTTGATTGCCTCTGTACCGCGCGTACGCGTGAGCATGACCCCGTCTGTTGCATGAACACCATCCGGGATGATCACAGATTCACCAAAGTCTGCGAGGCACACCATATTCTCTATTGCTACGGCTACGGCCGTCGAGTCAAGAGTATTGGCAGCCAGACATTTACCCAGTCGTGCCGTAAATGTCGCTTGATCAATACGAAGCAGCACATTGTCGGCCTAATAGATACCACCAATTATCAGACACACATCCAAACAAAAAATCAAAACACAAGTTAGAATTGCCAGTCAATGCGCACGCATGACTTATGATACTCGACCTTGTTTGACCTCACCTTGACGTCGAAATGGCACACGCGATCGGCGTGAATCTGCGTCAGGCAACCCGCGACTTCGCGAACCACAATCAAAACCATGCAAAGCAATGTCTTCACCGGGACAGGTTGTGACTCGCGGCTCGCAATGTCTCCACCTAGAGCGGCCCGCCACTCACTGAGTGTAGACGGGCAATGTTCCATGACCAGCTCAAAGCTCTCAGCCTGAGAATGATTCCCAAAATCCAAGAGCTGCGTGGCCGATGGATTACTGCGAAGCCGTTGCAGCACTGAGACTTCATTAAAGAGATCACCGATGACGCAGAGCTCGCCAAGTTTGCGCTGATGCGCCAGTACCTTGATCGCCACGGACGGTTCATCGTGCAGAGCTACCTGAGCGTGATAAACGGTTGCAAACGCGCCTTTGGCTAGATATGTGCGATGATTTCGCTCGGAGAACTGACCTGCTGGTAGCGCGCTACTACCAGGGTCACCGTCGCTGTTGCCACCACCAACAGCTCCATATAGGCTAAACATGAAAGAGTCGGGAAGTAATAACCGAGTCAGCGTTCGTATTGAATCCGCGCGCTGAGTGTTTCCGAAGAGGCCTCGTAACTCGCCATACTGTAACCACGACCCAATCTCTGCGATTAAGCGTGGGTTGGCGATGCAAAGATGCTGCTGCAAGTGCCACAGCAGTTCCTGTTCAGCGATCGCACGTCTCCATCGTTCATTGTCATTATCATTGGTTGCGTGAGCGTCATTATCGCTCGGAATGAAGTAGCGTGGGCTCAGCTTCGAGTCCAGTGCATTCGTGTCAGTAACAAGACAACAGATGATTAACACCACCGAAGCTGCATGAAGCATACTGTCCTGTAACAGAAGGTTGGTTGCCGTAGTTGTAGAACCGGAGGTAGAGGTTGAAATGGAATAACAAGGCACTGGGCTTGTCATAGAGGGCAGCACGGGCAGTGAGATCCGATCCAGATTGAAGGATAAAGCGGGCACGGTGTGGTGTCCTACTTGCTCCAGATGCTCACCATCGTAGCTATCGGGTCCTGATATCAAGCGTTTGAGTGTCAGGAGGGGCTGCCGAGACGATGATGTAGATAATGATGGTAGTGATGATGACCATGGAGCCTCTCCGTTGCTATGTCGTGCATCCATTCCAGAGTCTCGAAGGGTGTACAGTAGATGCTGTGCGACTTCAAGCTTCTCGAATGCATCAAAGATGCTGGGTGATGCGCTGCGGGGCCTAGCCGTCAATGCCATTAAACATTCCAAATGACCGGTGGCCACTGCGATTGTCGATCGGTGGCTCTCGCGCTCTTCTTGCTTGTCTCTCTCCACCAGCGTTGCATACTCATTACGCAAGTACTCCAGGCATTCCCAGTGACGCAACACCCACTCACTGAGATGGGGGTCTACGGTGACGTCATCCATTATCGGGGACACATACAATTGCGCTCGTGCTCGTAAATAATACGCTTTCTCCATCATCGCGTCTTCTTGCCTGTCATCATCCAGAAGCGCCGGTTTCATTTCCGTCAGGTTTGTGTAAAATTCTTTTGCCATCCAAAGACTCGATGACTCCGTGCTCGGTTGGTCAATCGGTTGACTGGGAGGCAATAACACAAGATCCAGACAATCCGTCCATACAGATCTACTCTTGGTTGGCACGTCGTAGTGTTTCGGAGTCAACATTGAGGTCATCAGCATGGTCTTTCTCCTCTCTAGCGCTTCAGCATCGTTTCGAATCTCGTGGCTACGTCTCACGCCCTGGTGTCGTCGACTCCAGCCTTCCAGTCGTGTATGTGCTTGCGCCAGATCTGCCAACGAGACCACACAATCCACCACACAGCGCTCATTCTTGCTACGTCTGTCGACTTCCGATGAAGGACTAGCCAGTCGCTGGAGCAATGCCGGGAGCCTTAAATCTGGCGCCGCCACGACCTGCAACAGCAACATTTGCAAGTCTAAATCGTGTGTACGTATCAGTATGACCGTGAGAATCGTGACACACTGAAGAACGCAATCAGCCAGTATCCGCGAATTTTCTTCATAGTTTCCTCCAGACAGTTGCTGCTCCAATTCACCAGCCAATTGAACGGTTTGCACAAAATCCTCTAGTACCATGAGCACGAGCTCAGCGAGCATGGGACCAGGAAGCAACGGAAACAAGCACGCGAGAACTCGCAGTGAGTTTATTGCTTCACCCACTGACTTGATTCGTCCCTCCGGTTCCGACTCGCCAGTGAGTGCGCACGGCGTATGTGGGTGTCGTTTCGTATCATTCACAGGCAGCTGTGGGTTGTCATTTGTTCTGTTCTCCGTCGTGGCCGTAGATATTAATCGCTGCTCCAATACCTTGTTGATATCTCTCAACCACGTTCGCACATTGTGGAAGAGGTGCCAGTACCTCTTGTCTCGACGCCGCTCCCTCATCAATGTGGACGACTTCAGAAGTCTGATCTCGAGCCAGTAGCAGGCCGAGATACACGCTACCGTTCCTTTCAACGCGCCCAGATTCGAGGTCTGAGATATCATCGCCTTGGAAAGGCGAGGGTACAACTCGTCCATGGCCAATAGTGATTCCACATGGCAATTCCACGACGGCAAGGATGTCACTGGGATTGTAAGCAAGTACCGAGCTACATCGAATACCAGTAGCAAAAGGGCCTGAGCCCCACTCTCCTCTACCATGTGCGGGGATTTCGCCAGGGGAGCAAAATAACGGTCCTTCATTTGTGCACTCAACTTGTGCTGCAGAACAAGCGGATTTACACGAAGAAAGAATGTGGACGACCTGCTGTGTGTGTCGGGTGGTCGAGCCAGAAAGATGGCAAAATCCATCGAGACGACGGGTGGCAAAACATCATCGGACTGCTGTGCACTAGCACGTCGACCAAGTGAACGTGTAAACAACGAAGAGCGGCGCTTGATATCCGCAATCGATGAGATCGAGGAGGTGGGGGGCAGTGTCAGTGGAACCACTGGGGAGATGCTCATCCGACGGCTACTGCGTCTATTTTTCAGCATTGGCATCGGCGGCACGGGAATACTGGCCGTGTGATACGCTCGCCAAAGCAGGAAGGGGCCACGCTGCCGCAAGAACCGCACACGAAACGCTGGCACGAGCTTGCACAACACTCGGATCAGTTGCACAAACTCGAGTGGCATCTGATCGCGAAGGATGAACGCCTGCAGAAGCTGGTGCACGAAACGACCAAGGACGACGTTTCGCATACTGGCTTGTCCGTCGTCGTCACCCTTCCCTCGGTGGCAGCGCTGTACCATCTCAAGTATATCGGCTTGTAGAGCACTTGCGATCCGAGGCAGCGGGGCGGCCGTGGTCGCTACGCTTAGAAACACCTCCACATAGTACGGCAGCGTACTGGCCACCAGACATGTCTTCTCGAGTGTCCACGGTGCTTGTTTCGTACTGCGGTCTCGCTCAGCGGCCCAGAACGAGTGCAGCTCGTGGACAGCGTGAAGCCAATCACTGGGCAATGGTTCGTTCGGAGTCATGGCATTACAGAGGGTGTGCGCTGCGCGAAGCAAGCCCAGCTCGGTGTCGCGGTGGGCAGTGCCTGGCGCGTCAAAGAGGTCCGTGGATAGATCTTGCCATCTCTTGGACACTAGTGTGGGCCCTGTAGCACTGCTCGTGCGACCGTAACTTTGCCCAAAACTCAGACTAAAGCTGTTGCCACGGCTGCCGTTCGGACTGCTATCCACTCTTGTCTCCTTGAGCGTGATGCGCTCGGGGTAGAGGAAGTTGTCACGGATCGCATCCAGGCCAAGCACGGGTGGGTACCCACGCTTGGGTCCAAGTTGCGTGGTCACAGTGGACAATGCCGTGCCAGGGCGGACGCCTCCATCGGCGAGGAATATCACGCACTGCTGGCAATCAAACTCGATAAAGCGGGCACGGACCACGTCGTTACCCGTGCCTGATACGCGGTGAACTTGCGCATTTCCTGCTGGACGCGTGTCAAAGAAATAAAACCCCATCGTCTCTGTGGCCAGGAACGCGGCACATGGACCGGAAAAGCTTGCGATGGCCTCATTCCAAGCGAAGCGGTTGTTGACGTTATTCTCTGTGCGCTCGTGGTACGTTGCACTACTGCACAGGTCCGAAATGATTTCTTGCACGTGAGGGACGAACGTGGTCCAGCATTTATCCACGCGTTGGTACAAGTCCACTGGTAAATGAATACGGTGCATGGGTGCCGTCGCGATTGAACTCGGATACCCCCAGTCCACGACAATCTCGCGCCAGCGTTTCCTCGTTTCCCTGTGTGTGATCAATACCTGGAAGCGCACGCCACGTCGAAACTTGACCGCCACTACGAGCTCATCCGCATGCCACACGAGCATGACGGCCGTGGTGGGTTGAGTGTCCAAGCATGCGACGGCGGCTGTCAAACTGGGCGCGAGACGACCCAGGAAGAAGGAAGCCTGCGCCGCGTTCGGGGGCTCGTACGAGCCAGAGTGGCCGTTTACAGGCTCCTTATTGAGCGTAATGACGGCAGGGCCAGCAATCACAGACCGAGCTGATGTCTCGTTCGATAGAGCAGCTTGAGCAGCATGGACGCGTGGGTTGGTCTGATCACGCATGTTGCCACGATACGAGGTGCGTTCGTCCTTGTCCGTGCTGTCGCCCGTCTGTGCGGTACTCCATCGACTTGTAATGTGATTGATAAAAGACATGATGTATTTGTTCACCAGCTCAATTGCCTCCACGCTCAGCCTCACACCCCGCAGCACGTCTCGCTGGCTCGCCAACGTCACTGACACGATGAGCCCGGCCACGCACAGACCTCGTCTTCATTCGCACGAGCACTCGACCTAAGCACTAACTATATCATACACACAGGAGGCGTACAAGAGTCGCTTGCTCTGAATGAACTGTCACACAACGCACACTCTATTCTTGACATCCCTAGGTCCCCCTCTATTCGTCAGATGGATGGCTACATATTTTATGGAAGGAGCCACGGTCTCATCTATCTGACCAATCCGATTCGAGTATAGATCCGAAGCACCAATCAGCAGCGTCGTACGCACATTTTGGATGTAAACACCGGCTTTGCGTTGCAATCGAGAATGTGCTTTTGTTCATGCCCTTCCACATGCACGGCAGCGCTTGTCTCCCAACAGCAATGCAACCTGTTGAGCCTTGCGGAATTCAGTGCAGGTATCCTCTCAATTGCGCTCGGTTTCAGCGCATTGCGCACCACCAACTACAACAAACTAGAGATGAAGCAACCGTAACCATCACCGTTTATTTATACCAAGTCGGTCAAACGTAGCGCTGCTGCATCGATCGAATATGCTAAATCTCTAGGGCAAGTCCATTCCCCATGCTTGATTCAGCAGCTACACAGACGACACCGAGCTTAGCTTGACCGTTCTTCACTTGCCTCATGGATCCACCAGCCAGTCTCATCCTGGAAGAGTCCGGCCCAACCGCCAAATCCCCACCATACCAGTCAAAAGCTGCCCCCGAGCCCAGCAAGGCCACCTCACTGCCCCAACCCATACATTACACAGCTGATCAGGGGATATCCCACGACACACCAGTCAGCGTGGAGGATCGCCTCGCGTGGCCCACAAATCGCTGCTGCTACGAAGAGCTGTCGCCCCAGGAGTTTGCCAGTGTAGCACAGCGCTTTGCCCTTCGAGATGGCACCCCGCAGTTTGTCAAGTGGGTCATGGTGCACCACCGTGGTCGATTCGCCAAGCACCTGCTCGTGGTGTCCACCTTCCGCCTCACGCTGCTTCGTCACGAGCGGCAGCTTCTCGTGCGCACGGCGCTGATGCCCCGGAACGAGTACCAGCTTCTTCATCTACGCGAGATCCACGTGCGCCGCATGGTGAGTGGCACGAGTGTCAGCCCCAGCACGGCCAGTCTTCACCTCCACTTCCAGGCCACCAACTCCACTACCACCACCACCGCGATGCCATCAGGCGGACAAGGGGTTCTGCATTTCGACCCGGGCGTGCATGCCGAGAGCATTGTCCGACTATTGCAGCGCCTCGTGCATGAGCTACGACTCGTATACATGGAGCAGGACACCCCCACGCTGCGGATGCCGCCCGACTGCCACTGGCGAGAGTTCTTCCTCCCCGCGACCAGCAGCACCAGCACCAGTACTAGAAGCAATGAGAATACAGACGTGAAGGCCGCAGTGACCATGGCCTACCGCTGCTTCTGCGACGCGCTGGGCGTTCCGTTTCGACCCAGCGTGACCACACGCCTGCAGGATTGCCTGGCCACTGCCAGCGTCGATTTCCAGTACTGCCTCGCGGCGGCGACACCGGGCACGACCGGGTACACGGCGCCCGTGGGCTCTGGTGCACCGACGACCACGACCTCGCGTGGCCTGGCCGCCGTGCGTGACGGCCTCGCACTGATCACAGGCCGCCAACGTGCAGCGGCATCGGCACTGCATGGAAAGGAAGTGCAGGCGCTGGCCCAGACACTGACGCATTGCCCCCGTGTGCAGGCCATTGCGCTTTACGACTCGCCACTGGACGACGTGGGTGCACGAGCGCTTTTCCACGCCTTGCTCTCTCCATCCTGCGCACTGGAGGGACTGGAACTCACCAACGTACGACTCTCGTCACGAACCCTGCGCATGATGCAGCATGTCGTCCTGCAGTCCACCATCCGCAACGGCTCGGGCCTGTCCCCCAGCGGCAGCAGTAGCTGCTGCGGGGGCGTTGTTGGTGTTCTTGGTATTGCTGGCGCCAATGGGCAGGTAGCAACAGCGCCATCGTCACCGCCGCCACCACCACCACCACGGCTCCCACTGCGGCGACTCGACTTCTCGGGCAATCCGTTCTCCATGGACATGGCGCAGTGGCTGGCCACGATCCTCGAGCTGCTACCGCACGGGCTCGAGCGCCTGCAGCTAGCGCAGTGCCAGCTGCCCGTGCGGGGCAGTGCGCGCCTGCTGCAGGCCCTGAAGGCCAGCCCAGCCTTCTCGTCTTCGCTGCGTGACCTCGACCTCTCAGGCAACGCGCTGCACCTCGAGGGTACGCGCACACTGACGCACTGGCTCACGGGCGCGTTCGCATTGCAGCGCCTAGACCTCTCGGCGACGCACGTGAACACCACGCTGCTCTGTCGGGCACTGCAACCCAATACCATTCTCCATGAATCCTCCTTGCGCGCTCTCAACCTATCCTACAACCGATTGACACTGGCTGCCAGCGTCGCGCTGGGCGAGATCCTGGGCAAGACGCAGTCGCTACGTGAGCTCGTGCTGCGTGGCATGACCCGAAACCGGCGCAACCTTGGCCTGAGCCTGGGCAGAGACACGAACCTGGGCCTGGGTCTAGCCCGCAGGGGGCTACGCAAGCGCTACCTCACGCACCTGCTGGGCCCCATGTTCCTCAACACAGTGAGCTCCACGCCCTGCCGACTGGACCTCAGCGAGAACGACCTGAGCGGCACCAAGGCCACCGTGCTTGCGCACCTGCTGGACCGATCGCCCGCTGCCGCGCGCGCATCGCTGCGCCTGGACCACGCGCATCTCACGGACAAGGCTGTACGAGTTGTCCCCCCACCGCTACCAGCAGGCTCCGACCTTGAATGTGGCTTTGGTGGTGCTGACTGTGGTGTTGATGCTGATGCTGTCTTGCTGTATAATAGGCCATCCTGCTGCTTCATGCGCTACGAGGGTGTCGGACGTTGGATGTGCTCAGTCTTGAGGGCAATGGCTTCACCCCACGACGCACAGCACAGAGCTACAAGCGGTTCCACGCGCAGGGCAGTGGCAAACTCAACGCCAACGCCAACGCCAACAACAATGACAAGGCCCATACCAACACCAATACCAACGCCAATGCCAGTGGGAAGGGTGCAGCTGTACGAGGCACCGCGCTCGAGGCCGCAGCAGGGAGTGCGTTGGCGCTTTTACTGGGTGGACAGGCGAACCAGCGCGACCGCGAGGCGACCCACGGCCGCGGGCAACAGCACAGCAGCAGCAGTAGCGACGCACACAGCTTCACAAACCTCTACCAGCACATGCCCAAGCGTTCGCTGCCCCTACTTGAGCTCAACTTGCGCGCGTCGCCCGGTAGCGCCATGGTCTTCGGTGCCCATGTGCTCACGGCCGCCGTTCGCGCGCTGGCCAGCGCAACGAGCCAACTGCAGGTGCTCAACGTCGCCGGCAACGAGTGTGGCGACGCGCTGGCCCGTGCACTGGGCGAGATGCTGCCTCAAAACGAGGTGCTTCACGTGCTGTGCTGGGATGATAATTTCACGACCGTGGACGGTCTGTTTGCATTCTACGACGGACTGCTTCGGAACCGCACCCTCTCGGTCGTGCAATTGCCCATCAATGATACACGACGGGTGGGTATGCGCGTGGGTATGGATGTCGGGCTGCTTGCTGTCACTCGGTTGTGCTCACCTCTCTTGGTCTGTATGTCTTTGAATGGCCGTCTTTGTGGCGTTGCTGTGGTATCCACGTGTAGATCCTGGAGGAGCAGAAGGATCCACCGCGAGAGAAGCTCTTCAGTGTGCTGGGCAAGATCTTCAAGGCCACGGAACGGAACCAAGCGATCGCTGAAGGCCTCGTCCAAGACAAACCAGTCAGCCAACCAGCGATGACCAAGAGCCGACGTCGTAGCGATGACAAGGACAAAAACAAGACCGGCCGGCGTGGTCGACGGCGAACCACTCGGTTGGCACCGCCGTCACTGGGTGACGCTGTGAACGTGGACGTGGACGAAACGAGAATTGCCGAGTGTCTACTTGCCTTGGAACAGGAGAACCAGGCGGGCCACGACGACAGCGAGGCAGAGGTATCCATCAATAATCAAGAAACCAGACTTGATGGTGGGGACAAGGCTGAGGTTGAGGAACCCACGGGCGAGGGCTTGGCGTGGCGGGCGTATTACACGGAAGCCACTCAGTCGTGGGACCAGATGAGCACGCTGGCGAGATGAACGGATGACTTGATTGACCTGCTACTAGCTACAACACGCAGCGCTAAAGGATAACCAATACAACTAGGAAACAACAAAAGCCACCACCACCAACATACAGTAAAGGCAGGCATATTGTGAGTGTAGGCATGCAGCTAGGGCGCGACACTCGGGCGCAGAGACTGTAGGAGCGCGTTGAGTCCAGTCTGCACGGCCGTCGCGGCCGGATCTGCGGGCTTGGTCTTCTTCTTCTTCTTGCGCTTTGGTCCGTCCAACAGCTTGCGTGGTGGACTAGGTGGCGCAGCAAACATGCTTCGGCCTTGAAACGCCGGGGCAGGCTGTTGGTGGTGGTGTTGTGTAGCTGTACCCGCACCGGAAGATCCTGCCAACGGGACCGAGACATCGGTCACTGGCGAAAGAGCAGGCAGAGATACTGACACCTCCGCCGTGGCCGTGGCCATGACCGTGACCGTGGCAGTCTTGGTTCTAGCGCGCTTGGCGTCTCTCGTGTCGGCTTCCACGCTATCCTCTTCCTCCACCGTGGCGGTAAGCCCAGTGGAGCTGCCCGCCTCGATCTCGATGCGCTGTCGTTTCGTGACGGTCGTCGCTCGTGGCGGCGTCGGTTTGATCACAACCGAGGCACCTGGCCGCATGTTGTCGTGGTTGCAGCGCTGGCAGCGCAAACGAACGGCGTTGACGAGTATCTCTCGGCGAGGGCCCGGTGCCGCTGGGGGCGGCGCCCATGGCAATGCGTGATGGCCCGAGCGATGCGCGTGGTGCTTGCGCATGGCCAGCTCACTAGCGGGCTGCTGCTGGCGCTGACGGCGCAAGAGCTTGCGGTTCAGCGCAGACTGGTGGGTCTGCGGCACGACACGCACGACCGCAGTCACACTGGGCACGAGAAGAGCTGCGCATCGCTCACAGACGTAGTCCAAGACCGAGCGCGGCAGGTCCGCGTGATGCTCTCGCGCGAGCTGCATGACACTCGACCTGGGGGTGATCGCAATGATACCGTCAGTCATGCGGTATGCGGTATTCATGGCCATGGGTATTAGCACGGGCGATGGCGCTGGCATCGTCGACAACGATGAGCATGCGCATTGGTGTGACGAGGGGGGGGGGGCGGGGGA